>JAQZBX010020292.1:0-33119 GCA_029593785.1 Cabassous unicinctus
TTGCTGGGTGATCTTCTGTGTCTGTTTCCTGCCTTCTCTTCTCATTTTTCTCCTCCAGTCTTCACTGAGATTTGATCCTAGGGACCTCTGTTCTGGGAGAGAGGCACCCTGTCACTTGCACCACCTCAGTTCCTGGTTTCTGGTGCATCTCACCTTGGCTCTCCCCTGTGTCTCTCTTTTGCTGTGTCATCATCTTGCTGCATGGCTCAGCAAGGCCTGGCTGTGTGCACGTGGGCCAGTGGCTTTTGGGCCTGTGGCTTGCTTGTTCACCTTCTATTTTTTATTTTATTTTATTTACCAGGAGGTCTCAGAGATCAAACCTGGATCCCTCTATATGGCAGATGGATGCCCAACCACTTGAGCCACATCCACTCCCCTCATTGTAGTTTTGGTTTGCTTTTCCCTAATAGCTAGTGTATTAGTTAGCCAAAGGGGTGCTTATGCAAAGTACAGAATTATGTTGGCCTTTATAAAGGGTGTTTATTTGGGATAAAAGCTTACAGTAACAAGGTCCTAAAGAGTCCAACTCGAGGCTGCTTTCTCACCAAAGTCTGTTGCCATGTGTTGAAGCAAGTTGGTGTGTGATCTCTGTCTGATCCCTCCCTCATTCTTCCTCTTAAGTCTCCATGGGCTCAGCTTCTTCTGATCTCAACTGTAGGCTGACATAGGGCTCATCTCTCTTCCCAGGACTTTAGCTGTTTGAGCTTTCTCCTTTCTGTCACATGGCAGATGACCAAGTTCTCTCTTATTCCATTCTATGGAGTTCTCTCTCTTCCTGTGTATCTTCTTCTGGGTGTCTTTTTGAGTGAGTGCCTATTTATATCAGCCCACTAAAAGGGTGGGGACTCAACCTTGAGTCATACACTACTGGCTTGGTCAAATCAAAGCCCTAATCTTAACAGGTAATTTAATTAAGATGTCAGCTGAATCTAATGCATTCAAAGATATCACACCCAGAGAAACAGACTAGTTTACAATCATAATCTTTTTTCTTTTTGGGGATTCATTAAAAATATCAAACTGCCAGAGCTGAGCATCTTTTCATGTGCTTTTTACCCATTTGTATTTACTCTTTGGAAAATTCCCTATTCAAATCTCTTGCTAATTATTTAAATGGGTTGTTTATCTTTTTATTATCAAGATGAAGGATGTCTTTACATGTGTTGGATATTAGCCCCCTAACAGATAAGTTGTGTGGCAGTTTGAGATTATTTATGAATTCCAAAAAGAGATTATGTTTGTAAACTGTCTCTTCCTCTGGGCATGATGCCTTTTGATTGTATTAGATTCAGCTGAGATGTCTTTGATTAAAATATGTTAAGATTAGGACTCTTATTTGATCATGTTTGTAGAGTGTAACAGTCTCTGCCCTCTTGGATATTCACTCAAGGACACAGAAGATACACAGAGGAAGGGAGCTCCATAAACACAGATTAGGATTTTCTGGCCCTTGGAAGACAGATGAGCCATTTGCCTGATAGTTTACAGCTGACCTTGTGAAGAGAACAGAGCAGCTGAACCCAGAAAGAAATGAACCCCCCAGCCTACAGCTTAGATCAGAAGAAGCTGGGCCAATGGAGAATTAAGAGAGAAAGGAAGGCTGAACCGTCACAGACATTGCCCTCCATCTTGCTTCAACACATGGCAACAGAGTTTGGTGAGGAAGTAACCTTGAACTCTTTAAGGCCTTGTAAGTGTAAGCTTCTACTCCAAATAAATACCCTTTATAAAAACCAACAGATTTCTGGTACTTTACAAGAGGACCCCTGTGGCTGAATAATACAAGTGGTTCCAAATATTTTCTCCCATTGAGCAGGCTGCCTTTCCACTACCTAGACGAACTCCTTTGAAGTGCAAAAGTTTTTAATTTTGAGGAGGTCCCATTTATCTATCTTTTCTTTCATTGCTTTCACTTGGGGAGTATGTTTATGAAACCATTTCATACTACAAGACCTCATAGAATCTTTCTTACATTATCTTCTAGGAGCTTTATGATCTTGGCTCTTATATTTTGGTCTTTGATCTACCTTGAGTTATTTTTTGTATAGGATATAAGATGGTAATCTTCTCTTATTCTTTTCGTTATGGATATCCAGTTCTCCAAGTACCATTTGTTGAACAGGCCATTCTGTCCTGGTTGAGTGGGCTTGGTGGACTTGTTAAATATCAGTTGACCATATATGCAAGGATCTATATTAGAACTCTCAATTCAGTTCCAGTGGTCAGTATGTTTATCCTCATGCCAATACCATGTAGTTTTGACCACTGTAGCTTTGTAGTATGCTTTAAAGTCAGGTAGTGTGATTCCTCCAATTTTGGTTTTTGTTTACAATATGTTTTTTGGCTTTTTGAGGCCTTGCTCTTCCAAGTAAATTTCATAATTGGTTTTCCAGTTCATTAAGATATATTGTTGTAATTTTTATTGGGATTGCATTAAATCTATAAATCAAGTTGCATAGGACAGACATCTTAATGATGTTATTCTTCCAATCCATGGACATAGAATATCTTCCCTTTATTTATGTATTCTGATTTCCTTTAACAATGTTGTGTCATTTTCTGCTTACAAGTCCTTTACTCTTTAGTTTATTCCTAGATATTTGTTTCTTTTAGTTGCCATTGTAAATGAAATTTCTTCTTGATTTCCTCCTCAGATTGCTCATTATTAGTGTACAGAAACATTACTCATTTTTGCATATTGATTTTATATCCTTCCAATTTACTGAACTCATTTACCAGCTCTAAAAGCTTTGTTGTAGATTTTCAGAGCTTCATACGTATAGGATCATATCATCAGCAAATAGTGAAATTTTTGCTTCTTTCTTTCCAATTGGTATGCCTTTTATTTCTTTTTCTTGCCTAAGTGCTTGAGCAAGTACTACTAACACAATGTTAAATAAGAGCAGTGATAGTGGGCATCTTCATCTTGTTTTAGATCTTAGAGGGAAAGCCTTTAGAATTTCACAATTAAGTATGTTAGCTCTGGGTTTTCCTTATCATTTTCAGGAATTTTCCTTCTTTTCCTGTTTTTTAAAGTGTGTTTTATCAAGAAAGGATGCTGTATCTTGTCAAATGCTTTTTCTGCATCAATAGAGATGAGCATATGAATTTTTTCTTTTTTCTTTTGATCTGTTAATTTTCTTATGTTGAAACATCCTTGCATACCTGGGATAAAACCCATTTGATCACAGTGTATAATTTGATTGATGTGTTTCTGGATTTGATTAGGAAGTATATTTTTGAAGATTTTTGCATCTAAGTTCATTGGAGGGATTGGTCTGTAGTTTTCTTTTCTCATTGCATTTCTATGTTGCCTTGGTATTAGGGTGATGTTGGCATCAGAGAAGAAGTTAGGCAATTTTCCCTCCATGTCTACATTTTGGAACTGTTTGAGCAGGACTGGTGTTAGTTCTTTCCAGAATGATTGGTTGACTTCACCTGTGAAGCCATCTGGTCCTTTTCTTGGTTGGGAGGATTTTTTTGTTTCTTTTGTTTTGATTCTTATAATTTTATTTCTTTATTTTTAAGGGAGCTTTAGAGTGATGGAGTTTCAATTAAAGGCCATGACTACTGACAGAAAGCAGGTCACCTTGGAATGTAGGAAACAAGCCCTCCAGTCTCATGCTAATAGGAGCTGGCTGGGGAAACATCCTGAGCTTATAAGATTTACAATGTCTGTGAATTGCAGGAATGAAAAGAGGAACTGAGCCATTAACTTCTAAGACTTGATGATTTTAGTAAAATGTAAACTGTCAAGTATCTATTGCCTTTGCATAGGCACATATATATTTTCTTTGTTCTAAAGCCAAAATAAAAGCCACACTTTATGATGTGGCTGGGCTCTTCTCTCCATATTGGATGGAGGGTCCCCTGATCCATTTTTTCTTCTCTTTGTTTCTTTCTTTCTCATCCATGGCACCGTTTTTACGGGCCCAGTTCCTGAATGCCAACATTAGAGTACATAAATATTACATCAAAAATACAGGGGATTCTCATATACTACACCACCTCCTCCTCCCACACTTTCCCCCATTAACAACATCCTTCATTAGTGTGCATTTGTTACAAATGATGACTTGTTCAATCTCATGACTTGTGATTGGTCAGTTGAGTTCCTCCATTTCTTCTTCTTCTTTTTTTTTTTTCAATATAGGTTGCTTGTGTGTTCCTAGAAATTTACCTTTTTCATCTAAATTGTCTGTGTTGTTGGCATACAATTTTTCAAAGTAACCTCTTATGATACTCCCTATTTCTGTGGGGTCAGTGGTGATATCCCCTCTCTATTTTCTGATTTCATTTATTCGCATTTCTCTTTTTTTCTTTGTTAGTCTAGCTAAGGCTTGGTCAATTTTATTAATCTTTTCAAGGAACCATCTTTTGGTTCTGTTAATTCTTTCTAAATTTTTTCTCAATTTCATTACATTCTGCTGTAATCTTTGTTATTTACTTCCTTGTACTTTCTTTGGTATTAGTTTTGTTTTTTTTCCCCTAATTCCTGCAAGTGTGCAATTAGGTCTTTGATTTTAGCTCTTTCTTCTTTTAGAAGGCAGGGAGATTTTGTTGCCCCAGGGTACAGAAAGGGTGAAGCACATTCCCCAAGGATTAGGGAGGTTGAGGTTACCACCCCATAGGTCTGAGAGGGGTGATCCTGTCACCCATGGATTAGGGAAGGCCAAGTCACCAACTCATTGCTCTGACAGGGTTGGGCCTCTATGCCAAGTGTTAGAGAGAATGCTGTCTTCACTTCATTGTACTAAGGGGGTTAAAACTTTAACCCAAAGATTGGGTAAAATGTGGCTATCACCCCAATGCTCTTGGAGGGTGAGGTCTGGAGCTTGGTCAACACCCAGATGCTTGGAAACAAGAAAATGGCTGTTGGACAAACCTGTGGAAAGGGTGAGTCCTCATGAAGCCCCAGGGAGAAGGGACCATCATCTTAAGAATGACTCTCAGACTTTGAAGCAGAATGGAGAATGCCCTGCAGGTATGCTGAACTGTAAAGGACCCATGACTCATGTTTTTCTCCCAATTTCTCCTTATTGTAATGAAAATGTTTATCCTTTGTCAGTCCATTTGTGTATTGGAAACAGATAAATGGTTTTGTAAGTTTTAGAGGTGTACAGCCAGACAGGACTTTGCCTTAAGACAAACTGTGTTTCTTCAAACTGATTGTAATATGATTCTGTATTTAGCATTGTACTGATTAAAGGTTTTTTTTGAATATTGTAATGTCTTTTTGGAATTCAGAGGGTGGAGTGTAGCAGTTCGATATTGTTTATGAATGCCAAAAGCAGATATTGGATTATGTTTGTGAACTGGTTTTTCCTCTGGGCATTATAGATTGGATTGGATTCAGGGGTTTCACTTTTACTTGACTAAATAATGATTAAGGCTTTGGTTAGGCCACATCAGTAGGACGTTGAGTCCCCACCACCTTGGTAGGTGGGAACTCACAGAGAAAATGGCATGGCAGAGGAGAAAGTTAGAGTTTTAATGCTGGAGCTCTGGGAAGTAAACACACAGAGAAGCAGATACATAAGGAAAGAGAGAAGGCTCCATTAGACATGGCAGAGCTCCCAAGAAGAGAAACGAGCCATTTGCCTGGTAGTTTACAGCTGGCCTTGTGGAAAGAGCAGAGCAACTGAGCCTGGAGAGAAATGAGGCCCAGGAGAGAGACAAGACTTATCCCAGCCTACAGCTGATATTGGAAGAATCTGGGACCATGCAGCATTAAGAGGAAGAGGAAGCCTGAACTCTTACAGATGTTGGCAGCCATCTTGCTCCAATACATGGTAACAGCTTTGAGTTGGACTCTTTAGGGCCTTGTAACTACAAGTTTCTACCCCAAATAAATACCCTTTATAAAAACCAACTGTTTTCTGGTATTTTGCATCAGCACCCATTTGGCTGACTAATACAGGTGTAACATTCTGTATATGTCCTTTTGATTTAGTTTTTATAACCTATTATTCAAGAGCTGTTTCTTTACATAGAAATTTTATGTCTAATTGTGATAATGGTGTATCAAAGACCTCACTATGATTGTAGGGGCTTTTATTTCTCCCCTTAGTTTTTTTATTATTTATCTTTTTTTTTTAAAGCTGTTTTATTGAGGTATATTCATATACCATAAAATCGATTCAAAGTCTATAATCAATGGTTTTTAGTATAATCATAATTTTGTGCATTTATAACCAAAAAAACTTTACAATTTCATTACTCTGAAAAGAAAAACTCCACACCCCTTAGCAGTCACATCTTAATCCCTCTATCCTTCCCAAGCATTGCATATCCACTAATCTAATTTCATCTTTATAAATTGATTTATATTTACATATTATATAAATGGATTCATACAATATGTAGTACTTTGTGTCATTTTTCTTTCACTTAGCATAATGTTCTTGTCAGATATTAGCATCTTGTTACATTAACACACAGTTGTTCAGTTTCAAAGAAAAACAGTCTCATATGTGCAATATTACTGATATTCATATTTCACATGAGGTTTTACTATGCTATACATTTCCATGTTACATTTTTTAGCTTTCCTTTTATTAATATATATGACCTTAGACTTTCCCTTTCGATTACACTCATAGCCATGTAATAGCACTGTTTGTTACAAACATTATGTTGTACTTTCACATTTTCTATTCATTTCCAAAGATTAACAAACCTCTTTTTTACCAGTTCTACACAAGATAACACTCAGCATTCTGTTTCCTAACCTCATTCTATTTTCTTGTGACCTATATTCACATTATTAAATCCATGAGATTACACAATATATTTAATTCATATTAATGCTATAATAATGTATTTGTCCTTTTGTGTCTGGCTTGGTTCTTTCAACATAAAATCCTCCACATTCATCCATGTTATCATATGCTTCTTGACTTCATTTCTTCCTACAACTGAATAATATTCTATTGTGTGCACCAGTTTGTTTATCCATTCATTGTTTGATGGATACCTGTGTTGCTCCATCTTTTGGCAATCATGAATAATGCCTCTATTAACATTAGTGTGCAGATGTCTGTATCACTGCTCTCAGTTCTTCTGGGTATACTCAGTAGTGGTGTTTCCGGGTCACAAGGCAAATGTATATTCAAGTTCTTAAGAACTGCCAAACAGTCCTCCACAGTAGCTACACCATTCTACATTCCCACCAACAGTGATAAATATTCTTATCTTTCCACATCCTCTCCACTTGTAGTCTCCTGACTTTTTAATAGTGTCCATTCTGATAGGTGTGAAATGATATCTCATTTTAGTTTTGGTTTGCACTTTCCTAATTCCTAGTGATGTTGAACATTTTTCCTATGTTTTTTCACCATTTGTATTTATTCTTTGGACAACTGCCTATTCAAGTCTTTTGCCCATTTTTAAAATCTGGTCATTTGTCTTTTTATTGTTGAGTTGTAGCATCTCTTTATATATCATGAATATTAAAACCTTATTGGATATGTGATTTCCAAATATTTTCTCTCATTGGATCATCTACCTTTTCACCATTTTGAAAAAAGTCCTTTGAGGTAAAAAAGTATTTAATTTTGAAGAGGTCCCTTTTATCTACTTTTTCTTTTGTTGCTTTGGGTATAATGTCCAAGAATCTACCACCTACCACAAGATCTTTAAGATGTTTCCCTACATTTTCTTCTAATAGTTTTTTATATTTTGTATTTAAGCCTTTGAGCCATTTTTAGTTGATTCTTGTATAGGCAGTGAGATAGTGGTCCTCTTTCATTCTTTTGGTTATAGATATCCAGTTTTCCCAGCACCATTTGTTAAAAAGAATTTTTTGTCCCAGTAACATGGATATGGTAGGTTTGTTGAAAACCATTTGGCCTTAGATAAATGGGTTTGTTTATGGACTCTCAATTCTATTCCAGTCATTGATATGTCTATCTTTATGCCAGTACCATGCTGTTTTGACCACTGTAGCTTTGCAATATGTTTGAAGTTCAGGCAGTGAAATTCCTCTCACATTGCTCTTCTTTTTAGAATGCATTTGGCTATATGGGTGCAATTTCCCTTCCAAATGAATTTGATAATTGACTTTTATATTTCTGTAAAGTAAGCTGTTGGAATTTTTATTGGCATTGCATTGAATCTATAAATCTCTTTGGGTAGGATTGCCATCTTTACAATATTTAGTCTTTCAATCCATGGGCATGGAATGTCTTTCAATTTGTTGTGGTCTTCATTGATTTCTTTTAGCATTGTTTTGTAGTTTTCTACATATAGGTCCTGTACTTCTTTGGTAAAATTGATTCCTCCATAATTTTGTTGCTATTGTAAATGGAATTTCCCCCCGACTTTCTCCTCATATTTTTCAATACTTGTATACAGAAACAGTATTGATTTTTACGTGTTCATCTTATATCTTGCCATTTTGCTGAATTCTTTTATTAGCTCAAACAACTTTGTTATAAACATTTCAGAATTTTCTAAATATAGGATCATGTTATCTGTGAATATGGAGAGTTTTACTTCCTCTTTTCCTATTTGGATACCTTATATTTATTTTTTCTTGACTAATTGCTTTATTCAGATCTTCTAGCACAATGTTGAATAACAGTGATTACAGTGGGCATCCTTGTCTTGTTCCCAATCATGGAGGGAATGCTTTCAACATTTACCCATTGAGTATGGTGTTGGCTGTGGGTTTGTAAAAAATGTCCTTTATCATATTGAGGAATATTCCTCCTCTTCCTATCTTTCAAAGTATTTTTTATAAAGAAATATAATGGATTTTGTCAAAAGCCTTTTCTGCATGGATAAAGATTATCATCTGTTTTTTTTTCCTTCAATTTGTTAATGTTCTGTATTATGTTAATTGATTTTCTTATGTTGAACCACCCTTGCATACCAAGGATAACACCCACTTGATTATGATGTATAATTGTTTTTATAAGGTGTTGAATTTGATTTGGAAGTATTTTATTGATAATTTTTGCATCTATACTCATTAGAGTATTGGTCTGTAATTTTCCTTTCCTTATTTATCTGGCTTTGTTATTAGGGTGGTATTGGCTTTATAAAATGTGATGGGTAATTTTCCCTTCTCTTCAATTTTTTTGGAAGAGTTTAAACAGGATTGGTACTAATTCTTCTCAAAATGCTTAGTAGAATTCACCTGTGAAGCCATCTGTTCCAGGAATTTTCTTTTTTGTAAGATTTTTGATGACTTATTCAATCTCATTATTTGTGATTGGTTTCTTAAGTTCTTGTTTTTCTTGTAGCAAAATCATGAATAATGCTGTTATGAACTTCGGTGTGCAGATGTCTGTTCATGTCTCTGCTCTCAGTTCTTCTGGATATATACCTGGTAATGGTATTGCCAGGTCACATGGCAAGTCTGTATTCAACTTCCTTAGGAACTGCCAAACAGTCCTCCACAGTGGCTGTACCATTCTACATTCCCACCAACAATGAGTAAGCATTCATATCTCTCCATATCTTCTCCAACACTTGTAGTTTTCTGACTTTTTGATAGTGGCCATTCTAATAGGTGTGAAATAACATCTCATTTTAGTTTTGATTTGCATTTCCCTAATCCTTAGTGATGAAGATTATTTTTTTCTTGTTTTTTCACCATCTGTATTTCTTTGGAAACTTCTCTATTCAAGTCTTTTGCCAATTTTTAAAAACAAATTAAAAGTTTATTTTTCATAATTTGGTATGTTCTTTCACTCTGGGCAACCTGAACAGTTCAGTTATAAAGAAAATCTAGGAACAGTTATTTCTGTAGCACAGGGTGCTGCATGTAGAAAATTACAGGGTTAGGAGCATTTAATCAATTTACCGATCTGATTGTCTCACCAACCCACCAAATCACCCTCTCCCATCCCCCAAGTGCTCAATACCAGGATTTCTAGCTAAAAGAATCTGTTACATTAAGTCCTTTTCTCTCTTTAACTAAATTTCAGTTCCTAACCATGTTTGAACCATATTTTCCATGCAGATTCAACCACTTTAAATCAAGTCAGTCAGTCTTAGACCTATTGTTTATGTGTTTATGTATGCACATGTGTATTTAATACATTTATTTAAACATACATAAAACACACACAATATGATTTGCTGTAAATTACACAGAATTTAGAATCTGATATTATATGTTGCTCAGTTTTACCACTGAGGTTTTTGTCCTGAGCTTCAGATCTAATTTTTATTCTAAATCATTGAAAATCCATCTACCCATTTTTTAATTGGGTAATTTGTCTTTTTATTGTTGAGTTGTATGATCTCTTTGTAGATCATGGATATTAAACCCTTATTGGATATGTAATTTCCAAATATTTTATCCCATTGGGTCAACTTCTTTTTCACCCTTTTGCCAAAGTCCTTTGAGGTACAGAAGTATTTAATTTTGAGGAGATCCCATTTACTTATTTTTTCTTTTGTTGCTCATGATTTGGGTGTAAGGTTAAAAAAACTACTGTTTGCCACAAGATCTTAAAGATATTTTCCTACATTTTCTTCTTGGAGTTTTATGATTTTCATTTTTATAGTTAGGCCCTTGACTTATTTTGAGTTAGCTTTTGTAAAAGGTGTGTGATAGGGGCCCTCTTTCTTTTTGATATGGATATTCAGTTCTCTCAGCATTATTGAATGAATAGACTGTTCTTGCCTCACTGGGAGGCTTTGAAAGCCTTTCAAAAATCACTTGAACATACATGTGAGGTTCTATATCTGAGTTCTCAATTCAGTTCCATTAGTCAATGTGTCTGTCTTTATGCTGATACCATGCTGTTTTTAACCACTGTAGCTAAGTAATATGCTTTAAAGTTAGGAAGTGAGAGTCTCCCAACTTTGTTCTTATTTTTAAACATATTTCTGGTTATTTGGGCCTCTTACCCTTCCATATAAATATGATAATTGGCTTTTCCATTCCTGCAAAAAAAGGGCTGTTGGGATTTTAATTGGGATTGTGTTGAATCTGTACATAAGTTTGGGTATAATTGACATCTTAATGATAGTTAGTCTTCCAGTCCATGAACATGGAATGTCCTTCCATTTATTTAAGTCTTTTTTGGTTTCTTTAGCAATGTTTTGTAGTTTTCTGAATACAGGTCTTTAGTTAAGGTTATTCCTAAATATTTGATTATTTTATTTGCAATTATAAATGGATTCTCCCCACATTTCCTCTTCAGTAGCTGTATAGAAATGGTCCTGATTTTTGTGTATTTATCTTGTTTCTCGCCACAATGCTGAACTCATCTACTAGTTCTAGAAGTTTTATTGTGGATTTTTCAGTATTTTTTAGTTATAGGATCATATCATCAGCGAATAGCAAAGTTTTTACTTCTTGCTTTCCTATTTGGGTGCCTTTCATTTCTTTATCTAACCTAATTGCTCTAGTTAGAACTTCTAGCACAATATTGAATAAAAATCCTGACATGGGACATTCTTGTCTTTTTCTGGACCTCAGATTTCAATCTTTCACCATTGAGTACAATGTTAGCTGTAAGTTTTTCATAAATACACTTTACTATATTGAGAAAATTTCCTTCTATTCTTACCTTTTGAAGTACTTTTATCAAGAAAGGATGCTGTATTTTGTCAAAAACCTTTTCTGCATCAATGGAACTCTCACTAATTTTTGAATGACAGTTTTACTGGATACAGAATTCTTGGTTGGGAGTGTTTTTTTTTCCTTAAGCACCTTAACTATGTCATACCACTGCCTTCTTACCTTCATGGTTTCAGATGAGAAATCAGTAGTTAATCTTATCAAGCTTCCCTTATATGTGATGGGTCTCTTTCCTCTTGCTGCTTTCAGGATTCTGTCTTTGTCTTGAGCTTTTGACAATCTGGTAAGTATGTGGAGTAGCTCTGATAGGATTTATTTTGCTTGGAGTACACTGCACTTCCTGGACATGTATATCCAAGTCCCTCATAAGAACTGGGAAAACTTTGGCCATTATTTCCTCAAAAACTCTTACTGCACTCTTTTCCTTCTTTTTTCCCTCTGGGATGCCCATAAAGTGTATGTTTGTGTGTTTCATGTTGTCCTTCAGTCCCCCAAGTCCTTGCTGAATTTTTCCCTTTAAAAAATCTATGTATTCGACTATCTGTGCAATTTTGGATGTCCTGTCTTTGATGTTGCTAATTCTTTCCTCTGCCTGTACAAATCTGCTGTTATGTGCTTTTAGTGTATTTTTAATTTCTTTCACTGTGTCTTTCATTACTAAAAGATCTGTTATCTTTTTATGTATGTTTTCAGTTTCTTCTGTATTTTCTCCCAGTTCTTTATTTTCTTTATCTCACCCTTCATTTCATTGAGTTGATTAAGCATATTTTTTGGACATCCTTGACAAGTTGTTCCACATTGTGTGTCTCCTTCTACTTTTTAGTTTGTTCATTAGACTGGGCCACGGCTTCCTGTTTCTTAATATGGCTTGTAAATTTTTGCTTATGTCTAAGTGTCTGTTTATATTGATGGGCTCATTCATTTGGTTAGTTTCTGTATTTAGTCTAGAGTTTTATTTTTGTTTGGTTTTGTGTCAAGAATCCTCTTTGTCACTTTGTTCCACTTATTCTGTATCTTTGTAGTTTTCCATGTTTAACAGAAAAGGAATTAGTTCCACAAAAAGGAAAGAAAGGAAAAGGAAAAAAGAGAAAGAAAGAGGAAAAATAAAAAAGAAGGAAGGAAAAGAACAAAAAAGATAGACAAAATAAGTAATAAGAGGGAAAATAGTACACAGGAATAAAAATTTGAATATGTGGAAAAGAAATAGGAAAAAAGGAAATAAAATGAAAGGCCAGATAAGTGAGAGGAGAAGAAATAAAGGCAAAACAGGGAAAGAAAGAAAGAAGAAAAGAAAAGGCAAAAATGAAAGAAAGAAAATAAATAAAATTGGAAGGAAAGAGAAATTATAGGGAAAAGGAGGATAAAATAATAATGGTAATAAATAAAAAATAAGGGATAAAAAGGGAAAAAGAAAAGAAAAAAGAAATGGGAAGAGATGATAGAAAAGAAGAAAAACAAAGGAATAAGTGAAAATAAGGAAGAGAAGAAGAAAAAACAACAAACAAACAAAACTAAAGGAAACAAAAATCTGGGTCTCCTCATGGCCACCAAGACCAGCTAGGCTTATCCTCTCAGGCTGCCTGTTTTGGCCAACTGATTATCCCACAAAAACAAAGAACAAAAAACAAATACATACCTCCCTCTCAGGCCACCAGAGCCTCACTAGTCTATCCTTTCCAGCTGTTTGTACCTGCTAATCAATGGCCCCAGAGCCAGCCTCTCAGTCAGTACCTGGATGAAGGAGGAAAAAAAGGAAATAGAAATAGAGCAAAAAAACCTACCTCTGGCTTTCCATGCAGATCACCTAGCTATCCCCTACTCTAAGCAGATTGGGCACTGACTCACCTGTGGGATTGGTCCTCAGCAGCTCCCAACTCCCCCAGAGCTGACTGCATAGCCCTCCCTCCCCCAGGGCTGGCCGGGCAGTTTTCCTCTCCTCCTGGGACAGCTGGTATGCTCCCTTCTTTTCCAGGCTGGCTTCTCCAGGCTGGGTGGCTCCCCTTTTTCCCCTGTGCCTATCTGGGACCCTTCCCTCTCCAGCTGCCCTCTCCTATTGCCACCTGACCCCCTGGCTTCCCTTATGCCCAGCAAGCCTGTCTACCTTCCCACAGTTTCTAAATAAATAGTGAAGCCTGCCATCTGTACTCCATCATCTTGGATCTTGCACATTGAGATTCTTGAATGTGCATATTCATGACTTTTATTAAATTTGGGAAGTTTTCTGTCATTTTTCTTTGAATATGCTTTCTGCTCCTTTCTCTCTTTCTTCTCCTTCTGGGATTCCCATAATGCTTATATTAGTCCCATAGCTCTTTTGGACTTTGTTCACTTTTTTCTTGTTTTCTTTTATTTCTGTCTGAATGATTTCAATTGTTTTGTCTTTGAATTCACTGATTCTTTCTTTTGCCAGCTCCAATCTGCTGTTGAAACCCTCTAGGGAATTTTTCATTTCAATGAAAAAACACCTTCAACTTCAGTACTTGTGTGATTCCTTTTTAAATTTTCTATCTCTTTATTGAGAGTCTAATATTGTTTATTCATTGTTTTGCTGATAACCATTAGTTCTCTCCCTGTGTTTTCATTTATCTCATTGAGCATATTGAGAGTCTTTAAAAAAAAAAAACTCTGTTCTTTATGTCCAAAGTCTCATCTTCTTTTTTGATGGTTTCTGGATTTTTATCTTGTCCTTTTGGAAGGACCATCATTTTCTGTTTATTTCTCTTGTAGTCTTTTGTTGCACACTGTGCATTTTTATATTTTAAAGTGTTAACTCTGTGATTTAGTCCATGAGCTGTCCATTCCTTATTTTGTATCCAGCTAGTAATATGACACAGATTTCTTTGAGTGTCAGGAACTAACAAAAACAAACAAACCAATGCATAAAACACCTTTCACAGTCCTTGAAAATTGGTTTTGTGTTGGCTGGTGCTCTTCTTGAGAGTTTACCCTTCCTATCAAAATCAATCCAAGTCAAATGTGAAGTCCATTGTCCTCTCCATATTTACTGAGCCTGTGTCTTTTCATTGGCTACTGCTAGCTCACTGCTTTAGGAATTATCCCATGTACAAAAATTTGAATGACCCCTCTACTCCCTATGAAACAGAATTTCTCCCTTTCTCAGGTGGTCTATTGTATGACTTAAAGTCAGTAATATTTTGTCCCAGCCCACTTCAACTTAATTGTTTTAGCTTTCCACAAGCTGCTTCTGCTGACAGGGTGGATCTGAGACAGTGAGCTAGAGATAAGTTTTCTGGTTCAGTCTTTTATACTACAACTGGATAGATAGGTACTAACATATAAGCACTGCAATATGTGCATGGGGGTTACTCTGCTCCATCTGGAACAGGGCCAAGGACCCACAATGGGAACTCAGGCTGTTTCCACACAATGCCAGCAAAGTGCTTCATAAGGTTCTCCTACCATTTTTTAAAGCTGGGTTTTCTTGTCTTGGCACTTGCCCAGTTACTGCAACACTTTAATTGTTTTCAGGAAGATCACTCTGTCAATTTTTGCTAGTTGCTCAAAAATTCCAGAGGGGTGGGGAATGGCGCCCTGCAACAAATCACACCACCATCTTGGTCAACCAGATACTCTCTCCTCTTGTTTTTAAAACTGTGTTTCTTGATTTGACTCTTGCTCAATTATTGTAATCCTTTAATTGTTTCTGGAGTTTCTAAGATGGCTCTGTCCATTTTTGATAGTTGTTAAAATATTTTGTAGGGAAATAGCATCCTGGAAGTTCTTAAACCACCAATTCAGAGTTAGCTTTTGGTTGATTTTAGAATTAGGGTTGTTAGGATTTGGGTTATGATTAAAGATAGTACATCTTTTTTTCTGTTTTGATTAGAGTTAGGATTAGAGTTGTTTTTAGGATTCTGTTTAGGGTTAAGGTAGGCATTATGGCTGTTTTTAGTTTTAGGGTTAGGGTTAGGATATTGTTCCTGTCAGGATTAGGGTTAGGGTTAGGTATAGATATATGTTTAGTATTAGGTTTGTTGCTAAGGTTAAGGTTAGAGATAGATTTAGGGTTTTAGTTAAGGTAATGGTTGGCATGGCTTTTAGGATTTAGGTTAGGGTTAGGGCTGGTTTTAGTGTTAGTGTTGTTTTCAGTGTATGGGTTACAGTTAGGATTATTTTTGTTTATAGCTTTTGATTTATGGTTTTGCCTGGTTTCATGATTCCTTCTAGATTTAGGTTTGCAGTTGAGATGAGAATTATATTTAGGGTTAGGATCATTGTTAGGTTCAGGGTTTGGTTTATGTTTAGAGTTAGGGATAGGGTTGATTTTTGGGTTACTGTTAGGTTATGGTTATTTTCAAGGTTAGAGTTAGGGTTATGTTTAGGGTTAGGGTTGCTTGTAGCATTAGAGTTAGGTCGATTTTTGTTTTCAGGATTAGGGTGAGGATTAGGTTAGTCTTTTTTTCCATTTAGGGCTTGGATTATAGTTAGGATTGCTTTTATGATTTAGGGTTTAGGGTTTTGGTTAGGGTTATGATTGTTTTTCAGGTTATGGTTAAGGTTATGATAAGGTTGTTGTTAGGACTAGATTATGGTAGCATTAAAGATAGAGTTAGGTTTAGGGAAAGGGTTGTTTCAAGGATTATGGTTAGGGTTAAGTTTAAGGGTTTTGTTAGGGGAAGGTTGTGATTGATTTTAGGATTGGCTATAGGGTTAGGATAGGTTTAAGATTATTGAGAGATTAAGTGAAAAGTTCATGTTATTGCTCAGTATAGGATTATGGTTAGGTTTAGATTTAGGATTCATGTTAGCATTAGGGTAAGTTTAGTGTTAGAGTTAGTGTTGATATTTAAGGCTAGATTTAGGATTAATGTTAGAGTGTTTTTAGGAATAGAGTTAGCTTGTTTTATGGTTGGGGTTAGAGTAAAGATTGTTTTTAGGATTAGAGTAGAGTTGGATTTTTGGGATTACAGCTAGGGGTAAATTTAGGGTTAGCATTGTTATTTGTTTTAAGCTTGGGTTACCATTAAGGTTGTTAGGATTAGGGTTAGTGTTACGTTAATATTAGGTTCATCCATAAGAATTGGTGTCTTTTAAGTTTAAGAATAGGGGTAAGGTTATTAGGCTTGGAGTTAGGTTTTGGGTTAGTGTTAAGTTTTGTAGTTAGTTTAGGGTTAGAACTATTTTAAGGCTAAGTAGGTTTAGATTTTGATGTTATATATGTTGATAAGGTTAAGTATAGTTTTACAGTTGAGATTGCTATGGATATGGTAAGAGTTAATGATAGTGTTAGGGTTAGTGTTGTTTGAGTTAGGATTAGTGTTTGGGTTAGGATTACTGTCAGTGTAGGGGAGCTGTTAAGTTTTAGGTTTAGATTTTGGGTTAGAGATACAGTTATGGTTATATATAGAGTTAGTATTAGGGCTAGGGTTAGAGTAAGGTTGTTGGTAAGAGTTAGTGTTGTTAAGATTATGTTTTTATAAAGGGGATTTATTTGGGGTAAAAGCTTACAGTTCTGAGGCCATGAAATGTCAAAGTCAAGGCATCAGCAGAGATGCTTTCTCAGGGTCCTGGCACATGGGCAAATCAAGATAGCCACTGATCTCTACTATGGTCTCTACTTTCCCTTCCAGAATCTACCATCTCCTGGAGCTCAGATATGGTCAACCAGGCATAGGGCTTGTCTCTTACTGGACCTCCTCATTCAGTCTCAGCTGCTCGGCTTTCTTCCTTAGTTTAGTTATGGGCTCTAAAGCATATAGCTGGACTCTTCTCTTGAGCTTCTCAATGGGTCCAGCCTCTTAGGGGATTTGTGCTTAAGCAATCTTCTAGTCCTTTCTCACAGGGAAGGATAAAACATTATGGAGTTCCTTTTCCTCTGTGTCTCTCTCTCTGTGTCTCCACTTATATCAGACCCAGCAAGAGGGCAGAGAATCAACTTGAGTCATGACTCTTGATATAGTCCAATCAAAAACCCTAAATCTATCTTATCAAGTTATCTAATCAAAGACCCCTCAAATGAATTGAATGTAATCAAAGGATATCACACCCAAAGGAATAGATTCATTTATGAACATAATCTTTTTCATTTTTGGATTCATAAATAGCTTCAAACTGTCACATTTGTTTTTAGGTTTTGTGTTAGGTTTGGATTACTGTAAGTTAAGGATTAGGGTTAGCATTAGATTTAGGGTTGTGGTTAAAGTTAGGGTTAGTATGAGAATTAGGATTAAATATGTTGGGGAGAGTTAGGTTAAGTTTATGGTATTTGGTAGGGTTAGAGTTATGGGTAGGTTTAAGCTAAGATTTGTTGTTACAGTTATTATTAGGGTTAGGATTAAATTTAGGGTTGTTTTTATGGTTAGCATTAAATTTAGATTTAAGGTTGTTATGGGTAGGATTAGAGTAAGTAGGTAAGGTTTAAGTTAGTGTTGTGGTAAGGGTTTGCTTAGGGAGAGTTTGATGACTATGTTTAGGTTTAGGGTTACATTTATGGTATTGTAGAGTTGATACTGGGGTTGAGTTTTGGGTTTTCTCAAGCCTTCAGATTAATGTGAAGGTAAAGTTTAGAATAATGGCTAGTGTTGTTACTGTTATTGTTAGAGTTCAGGTCCAAGAGTTGTTAGGGTTAGAGTTAGGTTTAGAAAGTTTCATGGCAGTTTGTTAGAATTCACATTAAAGTTAGGCTTAAGGTTAATATTAGGATTAGGGTTGTTAATATTAGCACTGGGTTTATTTATAAGGTTGCTATTAGATTTAGATTTACTTTTAAGATTAGTGTTAGTGTTAGTGTTAGGCTTATTGTTTGTTAGGTTTAGAGGTAAGGTTAAGATTTTTGTTAGAATTGTTAGGGTTTGCATTGCTTTTAGGTTTATGTATAAGGATGGCTTAGAGTTTGATAGGGTTAGGGTTAGGTAAATGGTTTTAGTAATTTTTAATTTTAGGTCTTTGTACAGGTTAAGGTAAGTGCTAGGGTTAGGTTTAGGGTTGTTGTAAAGTTTAGACTTAACATTAGGACAACATTGTTGTTAAGGTTATGGTTAGTTTTAGAATTAGGATTAGGGTTATTATTAGTGTTAATTTTAGAATTAGTGTTGTTTTAGAAATAGTTTTAGGTTTAAATTTAGTATTAAATTTGGTTTTAGGTTTTGGGTCAGAGTTAAATTTAAGCTTGGGGTGAAATTTGATTCCAAGATTGAAGAGGGCTAGTTTCATGGTTGTTGTTAGATTTAGGAACATTGACCATGGTTAGTGCCAATGCTTCAATGTCTGTGCATCAATTTTAACAAATGTGCCATACACACTGTAGCAATTTGATACTATTTATGAATTCCAAAAATAGATATTGGATTGTGTTTGTAAACTGGCCTGTTCGTCTGGGAATACTAGATTGTATTAAATTCAGAGGTTTCACTTTTACATGATTAAATTATGGTTAAGGCTTTGATTTGGCCACATTAGTAGGATGTTGAGTTCTTGTCCACAGGGACTCACAAAGAAAATGACATGGCAGAGGAGAGAGTTTGAGTTTTGATGCTGGAGGCCCGGGGAGAGAGCCAAACCTCTCACCTGATAATTTGCAGCTGAAGAGACAAGAGCCCTGAACAGCTGAGAAGGCCCAGAAAGAAACAAGTCCTGGGGAGAGAGACAAGCTATATGCTCACCTACAGCTGAGAATGGAAGGAGCTGGGAGCATGGAGCCTTAGGAGGAAGAGGAGGGCTGAAACCTTGCAGAGACTGGCAGCCATCTTGCTCCAACATGTGGCAACAGACTTTGGTGAGGGAAGTAACTTACACTTTAGACCTTGTGACTGTAAGCTTCTACCCCAAATAAATAACCTTTATAAAAGCCAACAGATTTCTGGTACTTTGAATCAGCACCCCTTTGGCTAACTAATACAGTATTTGGTACCAGGAGTGAGGTTGTGATTTTGCAATTACCAAAATGCTGCAATAGTTTTATAAATGGATAAGGACCATCTTTTAGAGGAACTGTGAGATGCTTGATAATAAAGGCCTAGATTTGTTTGAAGAGACTGTTGGTAGGAACATGGATGCTAAAGAGACTTTTTATGAGGCCTTAGAAGTAAATGATGAAACTATTATTGGAAACTGGAGGAAAAGTGTTCTGTGTTTTTAAATTGCAGAGAACATAGCAAGAATGACTCCTAATGTTTTATGGAAGGCAGAATTTGAAAACAGTGAGCCTAGGCATTTAGCTGAAGAACTTTGCCAAGTAAATTTGGAGAATGAGGCTTGGCTTCTCCTTGTAGCTTATATTAAAATGCTAGACAAGAGAGATAAGCTAAGAACTGAACCTTTGGGCACAAAAAAACAGAAACAGATTCCAGAAATTCTAAGACTCTGGAAATCAAGCCCCCAGACAATAGTGCCCATTTTGAGGAATGGGCTAAACATGGAACTTGTAAATCAAGATTGGAAATGCAGTTATCTAGGAAAGACTTGTGGAAAGTCTTATTGTTTGATGGCTTGGACCCCTTCTTGCATTCTAAATCAACAAGCTTTTTGAGAGAGCTATATGAACAAAACCACTGTCATCCTGGACTAAAAGGGACATTGATGGGAGATATGGGAGGGAAAAGGCTTTAAGAGGAAAACCATGGAAGCTGAGATCTAGAATTAAGACATCTCCTTAAGCAAAGAGAGGAACCCCACCCATGTGTACAGAGAGGGTGAGTTTGCCCTGGCAGTTAAAGAGAGTGGATGCTCCAGCCCACTGTTCAGGGAGATTGTTGCTGCCCCAGGATACAGAGAAGGTGGAGCACATTCCCCAAGGATTAGGAAGGGTATGGTCAACATCCTGTTGTTCTGAGAGGCATGGATCTGCCCCCCATGGATTAGGGAAGGCCAGGTCACCAACTTGTTGCTCTGAGAGGCTTGGGCCTGTATGCCAACTGTTAGGGAGGATGTTGTCTTCACTTCACTGTAATAGGGGGTTTAAGACACTACCCCATGGATTGGGTAAAGTGTGGCTTTTGGAGGATGAGGTCTGGAGCTCAGTCACCACCCAGATGCTTGATGAGTGTGGAACCAGGATAATGGCCATTGGACAAGACTGCAGAAAGGTTGGGTCTCCATGAGGCCCCAGGGAGAAGAAACCATCATTTTGAGAATGACTCTTAGACTCTGAAATCTAATGAAGTATGCCCTGTGGGTTTACATACCTGTAGGGGACCTGTGACTCATGTTTCCCTCCCAATTTCTCTTTATGGTAATGCAAATGTTTATCCTTTGTCTGACCTTTGTATATTGGAAGCAGATAAATTGTTTTGCAAGTTTCAGAGGTCTACAGCCAGATTGGACTTTGCCCCAAGACAAACTGTATTTCTTTAAAATGATAGTGATATTATTTTGTACTTAGCATTGTTATTGTTTTAAGGGTTTTTTTTTTTTTTGAACATTGTAATGTCTTTATGGAATTCAGAGGGTGGAGTGTGGCAGTTTGGTACTATTTATGAATTCCAAAAATAGATATTGGATTGTGTTTGCAAACTGGTGTGCTCCTCTGGGTGTATTAGATTGTATTAAATTCAGAGGTTTCACTTTCACTTGATTAAATTATAATTAAAGCTTTAATTCAGCCATGTCAGTAGGACTTTGAGTCTGCACCCCCTTGGTGGGCAGGAACTCACAGAGAAAATGACATGGCAGAAGAGAGAATTTGAGTTTTGATGCTGGAGGCCTGGGGAGAGAGCCAAAGCTTTAACCTGATAATTTGCAGCTGAAGAGACCACAGCCCTGAAGTAAATGAGCCTGGACAGAGAGACCAGCCTTATGCTAGCCTACAGCTGAGAATGGAAGGAGCTGGGACCATGGAGCCTTAGGAGGAAAAAGAAGGCTGAATCCTCACAGAGACTGGCAGCCATCCTGTTGCAATATGTGGCAAAAGACTTTGGTGAGGGAAGTACCTTGTGCTTTATGATCTTGTGATTATAAGCTTCTACCCCCAAATAAATACCCTTTATAAAAGCCAAGAGATTTCTAGTACTTTGCATCAGTACCCCTTTGGGTGACTAATACACACATGTAGGATGTTGTTAATGGGGGAGAGGGAGAGTGGGGAGGGGGATGGGTATGGGGAATCCCTTAGATTTTCTATGAGACTTTTCTGTAACTTAAAGCTTCTTTGAAGATAAAGTGAAAAAAAATAAGGAACTCGGGGAACATATGGAAGGAATTGTCACTGTACAAAAAATCCTACAGATCTTACAGTGGTTAAAGACACAATGACAATGTTTTTTAATTTAATTAATTTTAAAAATTTTATTGTATTTTATTTGTTATTTATTATTATTATTATTATTATTTTATTTCCTCATTTTAATTTATTTTTTGGCATTGTTTTGGGGGAGATTTTGGATCACAGAAGGGTCATAACTGTTGAAGGGGAGGATTACTGGTGCAGAGTGTCAGTGATGGGAGATATATGGGGAGGAGTGCATCTAGGGCATGCCTCTATGGCATAAGAATATGTTCAAGTGGTCATGGGGTATTGTCTCAGTGGGTGGAGACCCACACAATAACCAAAAGAATATTGAATTCCTATCCTGGGAAGTCCTGCTACATTTTCCAATAGAGTGGCAAGAATCCCCTGAGTACATGGGTGAAGGAGGACAGACCATTATGACAGGTCCTTGATATCGATGGTTGTGCTTATGACTCTTGTTCTTGTGAAATAGAAACTTAACCTAGTATTATATATTGCCCAAGAGTTATCTCCTGAAATCCTCCTTGTTGCTCAAGTGTGGGATGTCTCTAACCCAAATTCAGCATATAAATGCACTACTTTCTCCCAGGATGGGACATGACTCCCGGGGATGCTCCTCCCTGGCAGCAAGATATTATTACCAAGAGCCAACTAGTAATGCATTTGGAAAAAGACCTTGACTAAAAAGGAGGAAAGTTAGATACAAATGAGTTTTTATGGCTAAGGGATTTCAAAGTGAGTCAGGAGGTCATTCCAGAGATTAGAGTTTTGCACATCTCAGAAGGATATCATTGACTGCCACAGTAAACAGTAACTCAAACAGTGGGATTCCTGAGGGCTCTAGAGATGTCTAGACACTATAGGCAGGGCAGACAATCTCAGGAATTATGCACCCTGTCAGTGGGCCTTACTTTGAAATATATGCTCCCCAATGTAACAGAGTTAGACTCATTTATAATTTCCCTGGACATGGATCTTCTGCCCCTTTTATTTGAACCTATAATTGGCAATATACTCACTAAATATATGTCTCAGAGACTTAAATCTTCAGTCTGTTCATATGCCGGTTGAGTCCTGAATCTCAGCAGATTTGCAAAACACCTACTCTACAGTTCATTGGACTCACCCTAAACAACTAACAAAAGAATCATGATGAGCAATGCCCACCCCCAAAAAGCAGAGTATCCACAACTGCAAGCAAGATAGTTCCATCCATCTGCCCCATGGAATCAATGCCTCCTCTCAATCAGAAACAGAGTGGGCATTACTATCCCTAAATCCTCAATATTGAGGAATGAACAAACATAAAGGGGAAATGCAACTATGGACTAAAGTAGACAATATTATTCTAACAATGAAAGAATTTGTATCATTGATATAAAGGCAGTGGCCATCAGAGGTTCTGAGGGGAGGGAGAGGAAAGAATAGGTGTAACATAGGGCATTTGAGGGACATTGTATATGTCCTGCATGGCAATGCAAGGATGGATACAAGCCATTATATATTTTTTGAAAATGTATGAAATTGTGTGGTGCAAAGTGTAAACTATAATGTAAACTATAGACCATTTTTATTAGCAATGCTTCAATATGCATTCATCAACTGCAACAAATGTACCACACTCCTGAAAGATGTTAATGGAGGAAAGTGGGGGATGGGGAGGGATAGTGTGTTTGGGAATCCTCTATTTTTTGGTTCATAATATTCCTTTATTAACTTTTTAATGTGCATGGGAACAGCAGTGATGGTCCCTCTTTTTTTTTTTTTAGCTTTGCTGAAGTATATCATTCATACATGAACACACATAAACAATAAGTGTATAGTAAAATTTGTGACCTTACAAAACAAATATGCATAACATCATACAGTGGTCCTATACATCACTCAATCACCAACACCTTGCATTGTTGTGAATCATTTGTTACAAAATTATGAAAGAATATCATCAAAATATTAATAGTAACTATAGTCCATATCTTACATTTGGTGAATTTCCCCCTCAACCCACACTCTTATTATTATTTTTAAAATACATTTTTAGTACAAAAGTTGTGAACTTACAAAACAATCATGCACATGTGTAGAATTCCCATGCAACACCCCTTCACCAACACACCACACAGTGGTGGAACATTTGTTACAGATTATAAGATATCATCAGACTATTAACACCAACCCTGGTCCATATCATACATTTAGCACAGTTTTTTCACACACCCCCATTATCAAAACTGTACATCTTTGGCATTGATGCAAGAATAGTACAGAATTGCTGTTAACCACAGTCCTTAGGTCACACCAATTTTATTTTTCCCATGCTTCTTCACATTCCCACCACCCTACAATAGTGATGTACATCTGCCTTGGCTCACAGAAGGACACACTTGCAGCTGTACCATCAACTACAATTCTCATCCACCTCTGGGTTCACTGTGTTATTCAGTCCTTAGATTATTCTCTAGCTTTCTATAAATTGACATTTATATCCCTAGACTACCTTTTTCATCCATAATCCTATTTCAAAACCAGCTGCTACTCACTATAATGTGTTACCATCAACCTTATCCATTTCCACACTTTTACAGTCAAGCTAATTAAAGCTTCTACATATATGAAGCATCAGTAGTCCTTCTCAGCCCTCCTCTTATCTCCTAATAACCTATACTCTAGGTTTTAACTCCATCTTCATATTTAGTTCATATTAATGAGGTCATGCATATTTGTCCTTTTGTGTCTGACTTACTTCATTTAGCATAATGTCTTCAAGATTCATCCATGTTATCACTTGTCCCAATTTCATTTCTTCTTACTGCAGCATAGTATTCCATCATATGTATGTACTACATTTTGTTTAGCCATTCATTGGTTGATGGACACTTTGGTTATTTGGCAATTGTGAATAACACTGCTATAAACATCATTGTACAGGTGTCTGTTCTTGTCATAGTTTTCAGTTCTTCTGGGTATATTCCTAGTAGAGGAATCGCTGGATTTTATGGCAGTTCTATATTTACCCTCCTGAGGAACCACCAAACTGTATTCTACAGAGGCTGGACTAATTTACAATCCCACCAACAGTGAAGGAGTGTTCCTATTTCTCCACATCCTCTCCAGCACATTTTTGAAATGATAGTCATTTCAATGCAGTGTGAAATGATATCTCATTGTCATATTGAGTTGCTATTCTCTAATAGCTAGTGATATGGAACATTTTTTTCATGTGATTTTTGGCCATTTGTATTTCTTCTTTGGAAAAATGTCTATTTAAATCTTTTGCCCATATTTTAATTGGATTGCTTGCTCATTTACTGTTGAGCTATATGATCCTTTTATATGGAATTGAAATCAATCCCTTTTTGGATATGTGGTTTCCAGATATTTTCTCCCATTTAGTGGGCTGCCTTTTCACCATCTTGACAAAGTCCTTTTTTACCAAAGTGTTTAAGTTTGAGGAGATCCCATTTATCCATGTTTCCTTTCATTGCTTGTGCTTTTGTTGTGAGATTTAAGAATGTACCACTTACCACCAGATCTTGAAGATGTTTTCCTACATTTTCATCTGGGAATTTTATGGTTCTTGATTTTCCATTCAGGTCTTTGATCCACATTGAGTTAATTTTTGTGTAAGGTGTGAGAAAGCAGTCCTCTTTCTTTCTTTTGGATAGGGATATTCATTTCTCCCAGCACTATTGTTGAATAGACTATTCTGGCTCAGCGGGGTGTCAAAAGGCTTGTCAAAAATCACTTGACCATAAATGTAAGGAACTGCTTCTCAACCATTAATTTGGTTCCATTGGTTTATGTGTCTATCTTTATGCCAGTACCATGTTGTAGCTAGGTAATATGATTTAAAGTCCAGAAGTGAGAGTGCTTCAGCTTCGCTTTTCCTTTTTAAGATGTTCCTGGCTATTCAGGGTCCCTTACCCTTCCAGATAAATTTGATAGTTGTCTTCTCAAATTTTGTTTTAAAAATGCTGGTGGAATTTTTATTGGGATTACATTGAATCTGTATATCAGTTTGAGAAGAATTGACATATAATGATATTTATTCTTCTAATCCATGAACATGGAATGTTCTTCCAATTATTTAGGTGTTTTTAAATTTCTTTTAGTAATGCATTGTAGTTTTCTGAGTGAAAGTGCTTTACATACTTGCTTAAGTTTATTCCTAAATATTTGACTCTTTTAGAATTGCTCTTGTAAATGGAATTTTTTACCCGACTTTCTCCTCGGATTGCACAATACTAGTGTATAGAAACATCACTGATTTTTGCAGATTGGTCTTCTATCCTGACACTCTACTGAAACCATTTTTTTTTTTAAGCTCTAGCAGCTTTGTTTATAGAGTTTTCAGGAATTCTAGCTATTGGATCATATCATCTGCAAATAACAAAAGTGGTACTTCTTCCTTTCTGATTTGGATGCCTTTGTATCTTTTTCTTGCTTGATTGCTCTAGCTAGAACCTACAGCTCTATATTGAGCAATGATGGTGACAGTGAGCATCCTTGACTTGTTCCTGATTCAATGGGGAAGCTTTCAGTCTTTCACCATTGAGTACAACGTAAGCTGTGAGTTTTGTGGGTTTGTCATATATGGCCTTTATCATGTTGAGAAAGTTTCCTTCAATTTTTATATTGTGCAGTATTTTTATCAAGACAGGATGCTGTATTTTGTCAAATGCCTTTTCTGCATCAATTGATAAGATCATGTGATTTTTCTTCTATGATTTTTAAAAATACTTTTTTTTTTTTTTAAATTTAGATTACATGAATGTTACACAAAAACTGTAGGGGATTCCCATATGCCCTGTTCCCTAGCCCTCCCACATTTTCCCACATCAACAACATCCTTCATTAGGGTGGTACATTTGCCACAATTGATGAACACATCTTGGAGCATTGCCACTAAGCAAAATTGTAGTATACACTCTCTCCCACACATTTTTGCAAGTTATTACAAGATATACAATGGCCTGTATCTGTCATGGCAATGTCATTCAGGATAATTCCTAAGTTCTGAAAATACCCCCAGTTTACACCTATTTTTCCCTCTCCCTCCCCTCAGAACCTCCAGTGACCACTGCCTCCACATCCAGGTAAAAGTTCTTCCATTGCTAGAATCACAAGTCTACAGTAGAACAACTGTAAGTCAACTCTAGTACATCATCCATTCCCCAATCCTGAGGTTTCTGTGATGATGATTCCCACTCCACTTCTAATTGAGAGGCGACTTAGATCCCATGGGGCAGATGGATGGGAATTTCTTACTTGCATTTGGGGACTCTCTCTGTTCCTTGAGATGGTCGTTGTCAGTCATCATCTCCTTGTTAGTTGTCTTGGGTGAGTCCAATGAACTGGAGAGTAGATGCTGCAAGTGTGTTAAGATTTAGGGCCCAACTGGCACATCAACAGCCCACAGATTTAAGTCTCTTTGCCATACAACTATCAACTCTAGTACACTATAGGTTCAAATAGAGGTGCAGCAGAACCATGTGCAGGGAAAACACAACTGAGTCCAACTCTATCACACTGCGGAATGTAACTTCCAAAGTAGGGCCCGTTGGCAGGTTGCCAAACTCCTGAGCTTTCTGCTCTGCCTATAGTGTCCGGATGTCTCAAGAGCCCTCAGAAGACTTGCTATTTGAGGTAATATTTACTTTGGCAGTCAATGAGTTCCTGCTGAGACGTGTATAAGCATAATCTCTGAAATGACCACCAGACTCACTTTGAAGACTTTAGGCCATATAAACTCATTTGTCTTTACCATTTTTCCCTTGTGGTCAAGGTCTTTTTCCAGTTGCATTGCTTGTTGGTTCTTGGTAGTAATCCCTCAGTGCCAGGAAGGCTCATGCCCGGGAGTCATGTCCCATGCTGGGGGAAAGGTAATGCATTTATTCTGAGTTTTTACTTAGAGAGAGGCCACATTTGAGCAACAAGGAGGATCTCAGGTGGTAACAGACACCCTATAATACTATGCTAAATTTCAGTTCCAGAAGTAAAGGTTCGTAATTACAGTCATCACAATCAAGGGCCCATCAATGGTCCATCCTCCTTCACTAGTCATTGCTCCTGTATTCAGGCGATTCTTGCTGTCCCATTAGAGAATGTGGCAGAGCTCTCCAGGATGGGAATTCGATATTTCTTTGGTTATTCTGTGGATCTCCACCCACCGTAACAATGCCCTATGAACACTTGAAAACATTTATATGCCTTATAGGTATGTCCCAGGTGAATCTCCTCCCATGCATCCCCCATCTCTGACACCCCACACCAGTGATCATCCCCTGCCACAATTGTAACCATTTTGTGATCTAAAACTTCTTCAAAATTGAAGCCAACAAAATAACCAAATGCAATTAATAAGAAAATGATGTAATAATGATGGTTTAAAAATAACAAATAAAATATGAAAACTTTTTTAAAAACTTAAAATAATATAAAAATAAAAAATATGAAATTAAAAATTTTTAACATTGTCTTTTATCACTGTAAGATCTGTTGTCTTGTATGTACAGTGACATTTGCTTCCATTTATTCACCCAATGTCTTTTTTTTTTTTTCATTTTGTCTTCAAAGAAGCTTTAGGTTACAGAAAAGTCTCACACAGAATATAGGTATTTCCCATATACTCAACATCCTCTCCCTTTTCCTCTTTCCCCTATTAATAACATTTTATATGTGGATGGTACATTCGTTACTATGCACAAATATTGAAACATTGCTACCAATCATGGTCAATGATCTACATTGTGGTTTACACTTTGGACTGCACTCTTTTATAGATTTTGATGAAGTTTGATGTGGTCTGTATCCCTCCTTGCAGGATCATGTAGAACAATTCCATCACCTGAAAAATGTCCCATGTTCTGTCCATTCAATTCCTCCCTCCCTCTCTCCTCGGGACCTGTGGTAACCACCAAGATTAACTCATTGAAGGACCAGATTCATAGTTACTTGTAACAATACTGAGGGCTTAACATACAGGCCTGTCCTCCCCTATTTGGCACTGCCTATGCTCTCAAGAGACTCCTACCCCTCTATTTGAGATTATAACAGGACTCCCCTGGATGGGAGTCCAACACCATCCCTCTCATTATGTGAGTCTCCATCCCCTGATACAACACACTATGACAAGATGAATGCTACATACTCCCTAGAAGCCTGCCCCAGGTATGATCTATCCCACATGCCTCCCACATCTAACACCTTAAACGAATAACCCTCCTCTGCCATATTTACAAAAAGAAAATTCCCAGTGTTGTAGTTTCAACCACATACCCACAAATCCCCAGAATTCACCTGCTCCCTCCCCCAGTGCTCACCCCAATTCCATGAACAGTCTAACCCACCCTTCCCACCCTACCCCTCTCACAGACAAGCACCTCCCAGCCCAATAGCATCACTGCACCACTCTTATGCCCATCCACTGCACAGGAATTCTTCCACTGAGCTAAAGTGTCTCATTAGGTTAGTTAGACTTTCAGAAGTCTATCTGCCCCCTTTCCCTTGGGCACATTAGATTCCTTGCAGTTTGCCAGAGTCCTGATGATTAGATGCCTGTCTGTCACGGCCTCCTCTTTAATCTATTTCCTCTCTTTACCTGGAAGGCTGGGCATGACAGCCTGCCTGAGGAGATCCCCCTCTCCTCTCCCTGTATCTTCTGATATTCAAAGGGGGCTCAGCTGGCCAAACTCACCACACATAAATCACCCTCCACCTTCCCAGACCCCTCTTCCTCCCAGGGAATCTGCCCTCACACTCCATTCAGAGTAGGGAGCCAGTGGCTCCACCTAGGCTATTTGCCCTGAGGGCAGGGTATATGTGCCACTTCCAGCCACAGGGACTAGCAACTCAGTTTTTCTTTGGCTTCTTTATCTTTCCAGTACGCTCCTAGATGACTCAGAGCATCTTCCCATTCTGTATATAGCCAAAGCAGCTGGCAAGGAGGAAGACATCTGCTCTCCTCTCAGTTAGATGCAATTTGCCAGGAGTTTACCCTTGCTTAATATCTCGGGGGTGGGGGAGGGAATCCCTTCCCAGTGGCCCAGAGGTTTAATAACTCACTGTTTGTTGTTTCAGCTTCTTTATCTCTCTGTCCCTCACTCTCCTGGGAGTTGTGAAGCAGTGTCCTGTCTGCTGTATCCCAAAGCAGGTCCCCAAGGCAGGCTTTGGCAGTTTCTCCACTGTTTTAGTGAGAGCTGAGCCTTATCTGCTTAACCCGATGGCCATATTGGTTTCTTAACAATGTATGTTTACGTTCAGGTTCAAGGCACTGAATCTGATATTTTCTCTTCCTTCAAATCAGTGTTTGCAGAGTCCTCCTGTCTTTACCATCCTCCTATGATTTTTTAATGTGGTGTATTATGCTGATTGATTTGCTTGTGTTGAACCACCCTTGCATGCCTGGTAAAAAATCCACTTCATCATGGTGAATAATTCTTTTAATGTGTTGCTGGATTCGATTAGCAAGTATTTTATTAAGGATTTTTGCATCTGTATTCATTAGGGAAATGGGTCTGTAATTTAATTTTTTTGTAATATCTTTATCTGACTTTTGTATTAGGGTGATATTGATTTCAAAGAATGAGTTTTGTAGCATTCCTTCTTGTTCAATTTTTTGGAAGAGCTTTAGTAAGATTGGTATTAAATCTTTGAATGCTTGGTAGAACTCATCTGTGAAAAGTTCTGGGCTTTTCATTTTGGGAAGTTGTTTGATGAATGTTTCAATCGCTTTACTTGTGACTGATTTGTTGAAGTCTTCTATTTCTTCTAGGCTCAGCATAGTTTCCTAGGAATTTTTTCCTTTTGTCTACATTGTATTGTTCACAGTATCCTCATATGACCTATTTTATTACTCTGGGTCAGTAGTATTAATCCCATTTTCATTTCTTATTTCATTTATTTGCATCTTCTCTCTCTTTTTGTTTGTCTGTCTAAGGATTTGTTGATTTTATCTTCTCAAAGAACCCAACTTTTTGTTCTGTTAATTCTCCCTATTATTTTTTTGTTCTCAATTTCATTTATTTTGCTCAGATCTTTATTTCATTCCTTTTACTTTTTTTGGGATCAGTTTGCTGTTCTTTTTCTAGTTCCTTCAGCTGTGTACTAGGTCATAGATTTTAGCTCTTTCTTCTTTTTTAATATAAGCATTGAGGGCTATACATTTCCCTCTCAGCACTGCCTTCCTGGCATCCTCTATGTTCTGATATGTTGTGTTCTCATTGCCCTTTATCTTGAGATATTTATTGATTTCTATTGAAACTTCTTCTTTTAAACACTGATTATTTAAGACTGTGTTATTTAATCTCCATATATTTGTGAATTTTCCATTTTTCTGTCTCTTGTTGATTTCCAGCTTTATTCCATTATGATCAGAGAAAGTGCTTTGTATAATTTCGATCTTGTTGAATTTATCGAGATCTGCTTTGTGACTCAACATATGGTCTATCTTGGAAAAAGATCCATGAGCACTTGAAAAGAATGTATATCCTGCTATTTGGGGGTGAAATGTTTTGTATATGTCTATTAGGTTTTGTTCATTTATCATATTATTCAAGCTCTCTGTTTCCTTATTGATTCTCAGCCCAGATGTTCTAACGCTGAGAGAGGTGTGTTGAAGACTCCAAGCATTATTGAAGAGATATCTATTTCTGGTTTCAATATTGCCAGTGTTTGCCTTATGTATCTTGGGACATACTTGGTAGGTGCATATACACTTATGATTGTTATTTATTCCTGGTGAATTATCCCTTTTATTAAAATATAATGCCTTTCCTTGCCTCTAATAACAGTTTTGCTTTTTTTAAAATATATATATATTTAAAAGATGCTTAGATTACATAAATGTTACACAAAAATTACAAGGATTCCCATGTTCCCCACCTCCCACACCTCCCATAACATCCCACAAAAACATCTTTCATTAGTGTGGCACATCACCTGCAACACATCCTGGGGCTTTGCCATTAAGCATGGGCCATAGTTCACATTGTAGATCACACTCTCCCACAAGTTCTGCATGTTATATGCTGATGTAAAATGGCCTATATATGTCGTTGTAATGTCACTTAGGATAATTCCCAAGTCCTGAAAAAGCCCCTGTATTACAACTGCTTTTCCCTTCCCTGCCCCAAAAGTATCCAGTGGCCCCTGGCTCCATCTCACTGCTGTAATTTCTCCCATTACTTGAATCACAATATGTCTACAACAGAATGCCAGTGAGTCCACTCAAGTCCATAGCTCTTCCCCAGTCCTGAGGAGTTTGGGATGCTGATGTCCACTCCACCTCCAAGTGAGTAGGGGCTTATATCCCATGGGTATGATGGGTGGGATTATCCTGCCTGCAGCTGCAGACTCTCTCCATTCACTGGGATGGCCGTTGTCCATTATCTTCTCCTCACCAGGTGACTTGGGAGAGTCCATTGAGTTGTAGAGTAGGAGTTACAGTTCCACCGAAATTCCAGGCACAGCTGGCACATGGGCAAGCCGAAGGCTCCAGTCTCTGGAAGTATACCTACAAACTCCAGCACCACATATAGATTTAAATAGAAGGGGCTGATGGATCATGTGCAGGGAGGACTTATTTGAGTCCAACTCTGTCACTCTCAGGAGCACAGATTCCAAAGTATAGCCCACTGATAAGACATCAATCTCTGGAGCTATCCCCCCTTATATAGGACCTGGGTGTCTCTAGAGCCCTCAGGAGCCTGTCTGTGTGGGGTGATATCCACTTTGGTGTTCTATGAGATCCAACTGAGGTGTGCATAAGCGTTACCTCCGGGATGACCTCCCGACTCTCTTTGAAGTCTCTTAGCCACATGAACTCATTAGTCTTTACCTTTTCCCCCTTTTATTTAAGGTCTTCTTACACTTGTATTGCCAGTTGGCACTTGGTGTTAATCCCTCATTGCCAGGGAGGCTCATCCCCAGGAGTCATGTCCCACGCTGACTTCATATGCTGAGGTTGGCTTAGAGAGAGGCCACATTTGAGCAACAAGGAGGCTCTCAGGTGGCAACCCTTAGGCACCCCATAACAGTAGGCTAAGTTTCAATTACAAGAGCAAAGACTTGTAAGGCTAGTCATTAATAACAAGAACCCTTTAGTGGACCATCCTCCTTTGCCAGACACTGCCCCTGCACTCAGGGGACTGTTGCTACTCCCTTGGAGAATGTGGCAGAGCTCTCCAGGCTGGGAATTCAGTATTCCCTCATTTATTGGGTGATTGTCCACCCACTATAACCATGCCCCACCCCTTGACATTTGGACAAGTTTATATCTCTTTCATGTATAGTCAGATGACCTTCCTCCCATGAATCCCCCATCCCAGACACCCCCCACCAATGATCCTCTGCAGCCCCCATTGTAACCCTTCTATGATCTAAACCTTCCTT
>JAQZBX010020293.1:0-33113 GCA_029593785.1 Cabassous unicinctus
TATATATATATATATTTGGCTGTATGGTGGCTGGAACTGGCAATTTAACTTATAATTTCAGTTCCTGCATTGGTTTTGCTGTCAGTACTTTACTGGAGTGCTGAATTTAAACTTATTGTTGTAAAGATTCTTTATCACCATTTAGCTCTTTCATTAAAAGGTCACTCGTTTTTCTAATAAAAAGTCCAATTAATATCCTGATTCATAGTTTAAAACTACATGAGTTGACTTATAAATAGATTTTCTTCGTAATTTTTAATTTGGGCTGACATTCTATACAGGGCACTTACATTTTTTAGGCAAGAAATAGTAACTGGCTGGTTGTAAGAGTTCCATTGCAGTGTTTGTAGTAGTGAAGGTATACCTTGCCCCTTCAAAGTGTGGGCTTTGACTGATTTACAGTCATAAGAATGAAAATGTTAAATAATCATGGGTGATGTCCATGAGTTGTTAGTTAGCAACAGGCAGCTGGAAGTGCTACTACAGGGTTCAGTAGTCATGATGTCTATTTATCCTGTAAAGCCACTCTCCTGCTTCTTGGGTCTTGATGGTATGGTTCTGGACCTTTGTGAGGGCATCTGCATTAACAGTTCTGAAAAAGGTGTTAGAGGAATGGGCACGGTTGTGATAGTTACCTGTAGCTGATGGCAGGCATTTCAGATGTCTTTCCACAGACTTTTTCTTTACAGAGGTTGGTTAACAATAGTTTATTGTTTCTGTTTTGTTTCTGATATCTGCCATCTACCCCTGGATAGCAATGGCAGATTTCAGAGTGGCCAGACAGTAATAGGTTATACCTTTTATTTGCAACAGGTCATGGTATGCTGTGCATAGTTGTTGTTGTTGTTTTCTTTTAATTTAAGGTTCTATATTGTAATTTGGTAACTTTTACAATTGTGATTACAACCCAAAGTGCACTTGTTTAGAATGTTTCCTCTGCCACAAACTTTATTTAATGTTAAAGTTGGTTCTATCTGCAACTAATTTACAGGGTAAGTTCAGGTTTATCCCCCTTACTGTTTGAGTCTGTGTTATTGTTTTAAAAGCAGCTTTCTGGGTATTTGTCTTATTTCCATGCACACCCTTGTCTGATTAACACACACAATGATTTTAACATCTGAATTAAGTGTGGGATGAAAGGTTTTCAGTATCCCAACAACTGCAGAAAGGTTATTAATTGTTTTGGAGTTTGTGATATGGGAAATCATTATATTTTAACAGCACTTATGAGTTTGACAGAGTAGCAAGGACATTGCAGTTTCTTCTTATTGTTCATTTATTTCAGGCTTTTAAAATAAGATATCATTGTGTCTGGTGTTTCTTTTAATTCTATAAAAAAGATTATTGGTTAACATAATATTATTAATATAATGAAATAGTGTTATAGTTAGAGGATTTTCACAGCTAGATTTTTGTCAGCAGGTCAGAATAGATGATTGAGCTATGCACACAGCCTTGGGAAAGCACTGCAAAATCTGCCATTGGCCTTTTTACGTGAAGGTGAGTGTTGGCTGGATTGATTTGCCTAAGGAGATACCAAAGAAAGCTTTAGCAAATTTTAAAGCAAAATGATAGTGATATAACTGGAATTTAATTTTTGTAATAAACAATATTTGGTGTTGCTGCAAACAGCTGTGGTCTTATTTTAATTTACGATAGCTTACTGTTATATATCACCCTGCAGTAGCCTTCAATGAGTATCAGATGAGTATGATTTAAAGCATGTGTCTTTTGATTTCCAGGAGGAGAGGTTGTTTCTGTGACACATTATTCTTTCCAAGGTGAAAGAAAAAGTCTTTTGTAATAGTTTGAAAAAAAGGATACTGTTCAGGATTTGATTTTGAGGAAGGAAAATGTTAAAAGTTGTCAGTTTTGAACATTAAGTTCTTTTAAAAATGATAAGACTTGTTTGTTTTTTTTAGCAGTGAAAGAAATAATAAGATTAAAGTACAAGAAGCTCTTTTGATAAAACATATTTTTTTGATACACTGACAAAAACAGACCAATGATTTATGAAACTTTGAAAAGGAACAAAATTTTAACTTTGCATCAGTATACTATTTGGTAGACCCATCAAATATTACTCAACTTTAACCACAAAAATTCTTTTTCTGCACACCTTCTACACCTTCTATATTCATTCAGGTTTTCCCCACATTTTATTTTTCCCATTTTATCTTAGGACAAAATTATTTTCTTTTTCCTTAATAATTAAATTACATTCTATATACCTTCCATATTTAAATTACCAACACGATTTTGGAAACTGTCTCAAAGCAAACCACTTACAACATACAATTGTCATCAAAATTAAACAAACTTGCCAGATTCATGATTTAATTTTCTTATAACAATTTTTATTATTTCAAAATACTATCCATATTTATTTAGACACATTTAATTTTTGGCCCTTTGAAGAGAGCTCCTTCAATAATTTTCATTTGTCAATTTAATACTACCACAGGGAGGTATCAAAATATACATTGAACAAACAGACAATCACAAAGAGTTAAGACACACTAACAAAACATAAAGCTCATCAACTTGACTCATAATTCCTACTTTTTTGGTATGGCTGTTTTTAAGCTTTCCATTATTTTGCTTTTCTACTTTTACTGTTTTAAAGATTTTTTTCTGGAATCAGTGTTGCTTTAATATGCAAGCTTGTTTTTGGAAACACTTTTAGCAGTAGTTAGCAACCAGTCAGGAACACTTGAGAGTATTAATGTAGTTAAGCACTAATTCAGCATTTCAGAGAGACACACATTTAATACATGTATTTTGGATTATAACTCTTTAGGAGTCCACTTAGACAAACTTAAAGTTCTGGAGTAAACTAAATGTTTACTTGTAAGAGGTGAGTAATTGTAGGTTTGATACTTTCCAGGGTATCAAGAGGGACAGGATATAGGTGTTTGAATGGGATGTGGATAGAATTTTTTACTTGAATGTGACTGGTTTCTGATGGGCAGTATTGATAGGAATTTCACACTCTCAGATGTTTGAATTGACCGAGCTTAGTGGGAAAGGGAGAGCAGAGGAGGGGGGAGTGGGTGAACAAGTGGCTTTTTTAGTGACTACAGCAAAAGAGGGGATGTGAGGAGTTGTGAAACTATTTCATTGAGATTGAAGAGTAAGTTAAGTGTGTGGGGAATTTGGGAAGAGCAGAGTAAGTGCTTTTTAGATCAATAAGAAATGAAATTGACTTACCTGCCACCGTCAGAGTTACCTGAAGTTCTGCCTTGGAGATGGGCCTGGGGGCATGTGTGGCTCCTGGGCACCTTCAATTGTCTGTTGCTAGTCCCAGAAAATCTGGAAGGCTGAAGCCAGGGGTTGGGTCTGACTGGGTAACTGACACTCTTTTGCTTTAAGAGGCCTGGGGACAATTAGGCTTCCAGTGGATTCCCTGCTTGCACAGCAAACACAGAAGTTTGTGGGTTTGGTTTGGGGGTTGGTGATGGGATGTATGGTGGGGGGGCAGGACATGATTAGAAGGGTTGAAATCATAAGAGGGTGTTTTTGTTTGCAGGAGAGCAGCCCAGCTGCAGAGAAGGATTTTGTAGGTATTGCAGGACTGGCAGAGGGAGTGACACTTACAGAGAATGTAGAAAGCCTGGATGTAGGAATCTCAGATGACTTGCCATTGCATTGGATAAAGTTCTTGAGTTCCTTGAGAACTTGAATACCAAAAGTGACATGTTCAGGCCACTGGCTTTTGTTGTGTAATTTATATTGAGGCCAAATAGTGGTAGAATGAAAAATGATCTGCTTTGGTTTGATATTTCCTCTGAGGTAGAGAGTTTTATGGTTGTGGAGAAGACACCCCAAAAGAGTTTCTTTTGGAGGAAGTGGTCAGGAGTTTCTCATGATTGGTGAGGTGTGGATAAGTTTGGAGATCTTTTAGTTTGGGGGAGTGAAGGAAAGAAGTAAGCATCCTTGAATCTTTCATTTCCAGATGGATTAGGAGCCAGAGGGCTAATGGCCAAACCCAGAACCGGGTTTCCCTGGAACTTGTAAGGTCAAGTGAAGGCCATTAATGGCCAGTTACTGAAATGAGGACTGGACATCCCAGAAGCTGAGAAGATAAGGTGATGGGGACAGTTCCCCAATGTTAGAAAGGCTCACTGACCAGTGCTAGTATTTTCAGTGGTACTCAGAGATAAATGGACAGGATCCTCTGAAGAGGTTCTATGACTCACCCAAGGATGAATCTGTGTCCACTGTTGGATGGAAAACCTGCAATGGCTAGGTGGAGGATCTGTCTCAATGAAGCCTCCCAGGTTTTGGCACCAAATATTAGATTCTGGTTCATTGAGGCTTGGAGACAGAACAAGATTCAGGCAGATGTTTATTAGGTCACTGGCATGGAGGGGGTCTTCAGTCCATGAGCATGGCTGGGGTCTGCAAGTTTCCAGCCCATCTGACTGTGCTGTGGAGTACCTTTTGAGCTTGCAGAGTTGGGCAGGGTTGGAGAGGGATGTGAAGATAGGTGATGGAAAAGTACCATGCTTGTTGTTCTCAGGGTAGACAGTGACTTTCTGAGGACTGCCTTATGATTGGGGGAGAGAATGTTTTGTGGTTCCCTGGGGTGTAAAAAGTGCAGGGGCTGGAATGGAGAATTCTATGTTTGGACACTGTAGCAGTTTGGCATTTTTTATGAATTCCAAAAATAGATATTGGATTATGATTGTAAATTTGTCTGCTCCTCTCATTATGATTAAATATGATTAAATCATCCTCTGGGCATGATTAAATATAATTAGGACATTGATTGGGCCACATCAGTAGGGCATTGAGGCCCCACCCCTTGGTAGGTGGGGATTCATAGATAAAAGCATGGCACAGGACAGAGTTGGAGGTCTAATGCTAAGTTTATGAGCTGGAGCCCCAGGAAGTGAACTCACAGGAGAAGAACACAGAGGAATAGAGATGGCTCTTAGACACAGCAGAAGCCCCAGGGAAACAGCCATTCACCTGACAGTCTTCAGCTGGCCTTGTGGTGAGAGGAAAAGCCTAGAGAGCCTCATAGTCTACAGCTGACCTTGTGGAGATAGCAAAGGAGCTTACACCAGAGACAAGCAAGCCCCAGGAAGAGAGGAACCCAGGTATTCTGAAACCTCACAAATGTCAGCAGCCATCTTGCTCGAGCACATGGCCATTGATTTGGATGAAGGAAGTAACTTATGCTTTATGGCCTGGTGACTGTAGTCTTCTACGCCAAATAAATGCCCTTTATAAAGACCAACAGATTTCTGATATTTTGTATCAGCAAACCTTTGGCTGACTAATACAGACAAATAGCTGGAACTCAGGGTCAGCAAGTTACAATCTAACAGTGACATCAGTGACATGATTTCCACATTTAATATTAAAGTATTTCACAAAATGAAATCACAGTGATTTCATTCATACTTAAGATTGTTAATAAGTTAGCACATGTTTATTTCACAGTTGATGTTAGTTTTTGAAGATTTCACAATTTATTGAAAGCCAATTAACAGGATTATTTTTTAAAAATTAGAACATTAATACATAAAAGTGTGGGTTATGTATGCATGTAAGTGTATATAAGTGCATTTATATTTAGGGATATAACTTACATATACAAAGTGGACAAATAATTATACATGAAAATATGTACAGAAATATAGACAATGATTATAGCAACTATAATCTCATATGCTTAGAATTAGTAAAATATTAATTTCTGTAAGTTAAAAAAACAGGCAAATACTATGCTGTATTGCTAAGCATGCATTGTTGATTTTTGTCTGAATAAAGATTTCATTTTTAAATTAAAATTTAAGTGTTTTCAAATTTTATGACAGGATAAGTTGAGATTTATTAAATATTCTATTAGTCTTTATTTTTAAATAGTTTTTATTGAAGTGTATCATTCATACATGAACATACATAAACATTAACTGTACAGTAAATGTGAACTTACAAGGTAAACATACATAACATCATGCAGAGGTCCCATATAGCACCCCTCCACCAACACCTTACATTGTTGTGATATATTTGTTGCAAATTATGCAAGAGCGTCATCAAAATATTACTACTAACTATAGTCCATATCTTATATTTGTTGTATTTTTCTCTCAACCCACCTCATTTTTTTAAACAAGTCAATTTTATTGATGCATATTAATAAAGCATACAATTTATCCAAAGTGTACATTCAATGGTATTTAGTATAATCAGAAAGTTGTGCATTCATCACTTTAATCATTATTAAAGCATTTTCACTACTTCAATAATAATAATAAACAAGAAATAGAAAAATAAGAAGGAAATAACTCACTCCTAAATTTCTCTGTTTCACCTGCTGAATTTAGCTGCTATTTCTGGCTATTCTTGCACAATTATTTATTTGTTTATTAAGCAGGTTTTTTGAGCTATATCCACATGCCATATGATATATATAGAGTATATAATCAATGGCATTTTTTCAGCTGTTTAAAAGAACTTTATTGTAAAATTATACATTAAATAGAAAAATAGAAAGAAATTATAAATTTAAAAGATAGTCTAATGCTGTTAGACTGAATATAATCAATTAAAAGAAAGTGTATAACAACAAACATCTATAAATGCAAATAACAATTCTATATAATAGAAATTAATTATAACACAATTCTAATTTTTCTATTACACTCTAACTATTGGACATAATAATTTCTAAGAATGATATAAATTATTAGATTAATTATTTAATTTCCATTTAGATCATAATTCTTTCTGAATAATCAAATTCCTCTTTGGGAATTCTTCACATCTTAATGGAATCAATTACTGCAGATAACAATATGCCAAATCATAATTTTATGAGCCAGAAAACATCAAAATCTTTTTAACAGTAGTCATGCTAAATTAATAATGATCCAGATGGATGATTTTTATTAAAGACTATGCATAAAAAATAGCTAAAGAAAAATGAAGAATCCAAAAATATATCTGTTTTCCAGTTCTCCTCAATTAAAAGCAAATGTTTATTTTGTACGAAGGAACTTACAGAATACTGATGATAGAAACATTTTGCTTTTTGCACTGAGTAATTATTGTGCATATAGTATAATATTGTCATTTTACATTTATCTGTTCTACTCCAACACTTTTTCAGTTCCTATATACAAGGAATACCCTTTTTTTAACCTTTCACTTTTACCCTGGTTGTGTGTATAAATATGAGGTGTGTCTCTTGTAGACACTTTCTAGACAGCTCCAATTTTTTAATCCATTCTTTCAGTCAATGTCTTTTGATTGGGGAGATCAATCCATGAACTTTCAGTGTTATTACTGTAAAGGCAGTACTTGCTTCATCCTTTTTTCCTTCAGTTTACTGTTGTAGTACCCTTCTATTGTATATCTTCTTATCCTTCAGTTTACCTTCCAAATAATTTTCATTTCTAAACTCTTCTCCAAATCTCTCACTCTTGTTTTTACCTTTCAGGCTGCAGCACACCCTTCAGATTCTCTATTTTTTGAAAATTTATTGAAGTATGTCACTCATATCTAAACATACATAAACCATAAGTGTATGCTAATAGTTGTGAACTTACAAAACAAATATATATAACATCATACAGGGCTCTCCTAGAAATAGCACATGTCATTTTCAATCATCTTAATCTAAATGAAAATATATCAGACAATAAGCCAAGTTCTATAATACCTTCATATGTGAAAAAAATATTATTGCATAACTGATATATTCCAGGAAATCTTCTAGGTATTGGTTAGGACCAGTGAACAAAATGAACACCTTCCATCATGAACTTTAATTTATTTTGAGAAAGTCAATAAAATATAGACACATAAGACAATTTTTTCATCTGCTAGTAACTGAAAGTGATTTACAAAAAAGTAAAGAGCAGAGTAAGGAGGATCAAGAAATAGTTTGTAGGTTAGAGCATTGTGATTTAAACGTTCATCAGTAGGCTTCTTTGAGAAGATAATAATTGAGCAAAATTGCCACAGGAATAATATGGAATTAAGTTTCAGATTACAGGAATTAACAGCACACTTAAAATTCAAAATATTATTAGTTGAGGCAAATAAATAAGTACTCATCTTGAAAAGCATGCCCACATCAAGGCTTGTTGACAATCCTTTGACTTGATTTTGAAATATGAATTTCTAGTTATTATGCAGCTATATGTAAATGAGTCTGGGTTTAAAACTATGTTTTCTTTGTTTTGTATCCATCTTTTATGTACTTTTTTTTTTTAGGTCAAGAGTGAAGTATTTGAAATGGGATTTGAAAATCACACTTTCAGGAGTGACTTCATCCTCGTGGGATTGTTTTCTTCTTCCCAAACAAGTCTGATTTTCTTTTCCTTTGTATTTATCATTTTTATTATGACAATAATAGAAAGTACAGTTATGATCTTCTTCATCTGAGGGAAATTGCATGCCCACACACAAGTATGTATTTCCTGCTCAGACATGTCTCTTTTATGGATAACTTACATATTTCCAACATTGTTCCCAAAATGATCTCTGACTTTCTGTCAGGCAGGAAAACTATTTATTTGCAGGTTGTGCCTTCCAGATATTTCTGTCTCTCCCCCTTTTGGGTGGTGAGTGCCTCCTCCTGGCAGCAATATCCTATGACGTTTACCTACCCTTCTGTCATCCTCTGCGATATCCAATACTTATGAATGCACAAGTCAGCATTCTCATGGCTAGAGGTTCCTGGCTTGTTGGGACCATCAACTCCACAGTTCACACAATTTATATATTGCATTTGCCATTCTGTGGTTCAAAAACCATTGATCACTTTTTCTGTGAAGTCCCAGCCATGTTGAAGTTGTCTTGTGTAGATACATCACACTATGTGCAGGAGTGGATGTAAGTGGTATCTTCTTACTCATCCCTTTCTCCGTAATATCTCCTTCTTATGTCCAAGTTCTTCTTCTTATACTTCAAATGAAATCATCAGAGTCATAGAAAAGTCATTTTCTACCTGTTCCTTCCACATGATTGTCCTCGTAATGTACTATGGGCCATTTATTTTCATGTATATGAAACCTAAATCCTACCACACCCCAGGTCAGGATAAGTTCTTAGCACTATTCTATACTATACACACACCCACACTCAACCCTCTTAATCTACAGTTTTAGGAACAAATATGTTTTGCTAGCAATGAATAATAAGCTCAAAAGTAACTTTCTACATAAAAAGTGAATAGGAAAAATGCTTATAATGAGTGTTCTATCTATTTACATTCTAATATTTAAAGAGAATCCATTATTAGATTCCCCTGAGAAGGAAACAAGAACTTTGCTGATGACTTGTCTACAAAGGAATATTATCCAAGTGTGTAAAGAAGAGGGAATTTCCAAAACTTATAAATTTATCTTGTTGGTTTTGTACATGACCACTTATGAAAATGCATTGTAACCTCTGTAACTTTTAAAGGAATAAAAGATGACCCAATGTGATTTACTCCTTTCATCAAAAATTGTAAGAATTGATAATAATTATTCTTTAAATAAAATCAGCCATGCCCATTGTATAAGAAACATATATCCATGTTTTAATTTTAATTAAACTAATTAAATATACATTTAAAACCCTACACTCAATCAATTAATAAAACATTATAATCACCTTTTGGGATATCCATTAATCATTACCTAATTTGTTTTAGTATTTTTTAATGTATGCAAATATTATATAAATATAATATATAAATATATGATAGATAACTTAAAATATCTGCAAATATATAAATATAATTATATATACTATATAAACACATCTGTAATCTGGTTGGGTAAGATGAAATTATTGCTTCTTTTTGCATAGCAAGAATAAAATATTTTATAAGAATATTCCACAAAATGTTTGGTTTAAATACAAATACATTTCTGTATTTTCAAATCCTCTTATAAGTTTGTCATGAAATATACCACAAAGAAAAAAAAAATTATCTCCAGAAACTGTATATCAATTTTATTAATAGGAAAATTAAAAATATGTTTTGAAATAATTGTTCAAGTTAGTTTTATTGCATTAATTTGACAAAATATGATGTATTAAATAAATTTTTATATGTTTAACTTAATTTTTAAAGACATTATATCAATTTTAATGAATTAAAACCATTGCTGTGACTTTCTCAATTAGAAATTTTAAAACACTAAGAATAAAATAAGATAGCAAGGATTTTATGAATTAATATCATAATATAGTGTAGATGGACATGAAATTTGGTATAAACTTAAAACATCAGCTTAGCAATATATAGAACATTGAAAAGTTTATTACATTTTTTTTTCTGAATATATTCTTCCTAGTGTTAATGACACAGAATAATATTTAAAAATTGTTCTACCTATACTTTATTGCATGTGAGGTTGGCTTTTGCATGGATACTTCAGTATTAATTAGGTTCCTCCTAGGTAACAGAATCTACCGGATATATGCATGTTTGTGTGTGTTTTGCAATGTAAATATTATGACATATTTGTTATCTCATGACATATATTATAGGATTAGGCTTACACAACTGTGGGGATATGCAGGTCCAAATACTTTGTGGAAGGCCACCACAAGTGAGGAACTACAACAAAGATTTTCAGTGAATTTCCTAGGAAGATTTGCTGAATGAAGAAGAGATGGAAATTTTTCCCTATAACTGCTCAAATCATTTCTTTCCTTAAGACTTCGACTAGTTGGATGAGATTTTTCTCATTGTTGAAGACAGTCTCCTTATTTGGCTGTAGACATTATGAACCATAGATGCAATCAACTAATTGATGATATAAATCTGTGACATTTCTTCACATTAATGGTAAGACCCATGCTTGCTTGACCAAACAAATGGACACCATGTGCAGGACAAGTTTATAATGAATTTCACCAACAGATTTATCTATTTTTATTTTGACATACAATTAAAATAAACATATTTTAAGACATAAGGGAATTAGTGTTAATTGTTTTAGATTTGATAATGGTTTAGTGATGATGCTTAAAAGTATCTGAACAATTAGAAATATTTTCTGAAGGGTCCACAGATGAAAGGATGGAATGTTTGGGGTTTATTTCAAAATACACAATGTTTAAAGAGATGAGAGTGTCATACAGAGCAATATTTGCCTTGGGTTGATAACTGTTGAATCTGGATGCATATAAGTTCATCATAATCTCATCTAACCTTTATACTTTTTTAATAAAAAGATTTATTTATTTATTTATTTATTTATCCCCCCCTTGCTGCTTGTGTTTGCTGTGTCCATTTGCTGTGTGTTTTTTTAGTGTCTGCTTATCTCCCCCTTGCTGTGAGGTCTTGCTGCATCAGCCCACTGTGCCGTGCGGGCCAACCTGCCCTCACAGGGAGGCCCCGGGAAGCGAACCCGGGGAATCCCATATGGTAAATGGGAGCTCAATTGATTGAGCCACACCCGCTTCCCTAACCTTTATACTTGTTTGAAATTTCTGTAACCGTTTAAAGAATTTTTACCAATTTTCCTTTATTATTCCTAATCAAAAATTTCATATTCCCAGTAATATCTGCAAAATTATTCTACCAAAGTGTGCTTTGAATCCAATTTTACACTTTTCATAGGGTATTTAGGGAAGATAAAAATATTTGCTACATTCTGTTTTCCACATAGAAACATGATACATCTATTTACCTACCCATAAGTGGTGTTCAAGGAATAAAATGCAAATTCCTTGATGGGTTTCTATTAAGAAAATAAATACATTTTATTTAATTTCTAACTTTATAGAAATTTTAGAATCTGTAAATATTTAGGACCATAACTATTCTATTACATTTTCTGAGCATCCTTTTTTGCTCATATGATATTTTTGACTAAGTCTAATTGGTCTTCAAGTTATTTCTATTTTATGCCAATAACATTAATTTTGTACTTCTTTCCAATAATGAAATACACTAAGTTCCAGTTTTGTTTAGCATGATATACATGGTTACTGCCTCCAGGAAGTTATTGAATAAAATACATGTTACTTAGCATTTAATGTGCTGATCATAAGATTGATGGGAAGAATTAATATAGATAATTAATATATTTATAATATTTATCATAGTACAGAATTTTTATATTTCTTATAATACAAAATGTTTGTATATTGTTTGCTTTTAGGAGTTTTTCTTCTTTTTTACCAAATATGTCCAACTTCTAATTGCATAATATATTTTCCCTAATTTAGTATTATTGTTGACCACCCTTTTTCTCTAAAATCTCAGATCCGATTATTTCACAAATCCTGTTGGGTTACATCTTCAGAATAGAGTCCATATCTGCCTCTTTCTCAAATGGTCCCTTACTGACACCCTGAGCCCAACTGCCTCACCTCATAAGCACTACGACAATCTCCTAAGTGTCCTCCCAACTTTTAAAATCATGACATTTAGTCTTTCCATAAAACAGCCAGAGAGATCCTCTTAAAATCTTCTTCACATTGACATCTCCCAGTACTTAGATCCTTCTAATGACTTTTGAATAAATCCAGTTATTCGGGCTTTCATGATGAGCCATTGCTTGGACGTATCTCCTCATTCATAGCACACAGTCCCTTCCTGAATTTCTGATGCTAACCTCCTAGTTTTTCCACATGGCTTCAGGACTTCTTTTCTGTACTCTAATACCCTCTTTTTATATGCCTTCCTATTGAATTGTTTCCTCAATTTGTTCAGATCTCTGCCCAAGTAGCCCAGTGAGGTTAGGCCTTTTCTGGACAACAAAATTTTCATATTAGCTTCTTAACATTATATGACTTTACCTTGCTTGTTTTTATTTTCTAAGCTTTAGCATTACTTAACATTTTATTATTTACTTATTTGAATGAACATATTGTGTGCATGTTTTCCCTTTCAGTATATAAGCTTCTGACAAGCAGATATTTGTCTTTTCTGATTTACTTACATAAATGTATGGTTATAAAAGTAGAATTAATTTAGCTACTTTTAGATTTTATTTTCTTGTATCTTATTTATAATTGAATGATATTCATAAGTGACATTTTTCCAAAAGTAATGCTTTGTAATACTCATAAAGGTACTCATAACATTTATTTAAAAATTAAAAGGTAACTAATATATGTCAATGAGTAATCTACATGTTTTTTATACTAAAATATTTCATTCTCCCACAGAAATTATTTATTTTCATTATTCTACATTACAAATGTTATGGCCATTATATAAGGGAGTCTTGAGATTCAATTTTTTCTCAGTCACAAAAATATACAGTCACGATCAATTCCTTATTTATATATTTTTCTACATTCTCCATTTCTTGAAGTTTATATCCTATCATGTCATATCATATGTTTAGCCTCCTAGTTTAGTTATTTTCTATTCAGAGCATTTATATTTCTTTGAGTACATTTTTATAATGTGTATCTATGAGTAGACTTACACATACTCACACATAAAGATCCATGCACTTATCCTTGAACAAGTCCACTCAAGGATTTCATGGGATAAATTATAATGTTTACATTAAGATATATCTCAATAATTTATGAGGTAAAGATAATGGCTGAAAAGCCTAAAGTCCACACTATATAACTTCTATATTTTATGCAGTTCCAATAAAAACCACAAAAGGATTGCAGAGAAAACAATCTGATTTTAATAATCTTGAACTTATGTAAGAGCCAGTTCTAAAAGTAGGTCCATATACAATTCTCATGCCCATGAGAAAGTAGCCATCATGTCCCTTCCTACAAAACAACATGGTACTCTAAAAAGAGACACAAAATAGGGTCTTTCAGTTGATTGAGATAGAAGTTTTTGAGGAAAATTTTATCCTACTCTAAAATTTGATTTCTGACACCTGTACCTCTGGAAGTGAGGCCTTGTTTAAGGTAGAAAACCTTGGGAATGTTACCCAATCTCTCTGCTGGTAATATATACAATTTTTATGATTAAATGAGGTAATAAAAGTAAGATGCTTAAAATGTTGTATGATATTTAAAGTGAAGAAAAACATATAGCTTTCATAATATTTATAGATTAAACAATGAAATTATATGTATCTCCTTTATAAATAAACTTGTATATCAAATTTATTTAGTGATCATTTATATTGCTCAACAATGTATCAAAAACTAAATGAAGCATACACCGAATTGAAAATATTGGCTATAGATATTAGTAATATTTTGCCAATGTTCTTTCATATTTTCTAACAATTGTTTTACAACAATGTAAAGTGGTGGTGGTGGGGTAATGTCTGGCAGCCCTGTGTAATGATATGCATGTTTGTTTTGTACGTTTACAACTTATACTATACACTTATTGTTTATGAATGTTTATATAAAAGTTAAAAAATAATTGAAGCAGAATCATTTATTAAAGTGAGTCCTCTTTTATCTGTCTGTCTGTGATAAGCAGTGTATAGAATAAGTACATTCATTCTTTGAATCCACAAACACCTTATGATGATCTAACATGGAAAGTTCAGATACAAAAAAGACCAACTGAGTGCTTCTCCATCTAGTGTATGGTGCACCCCATCAACAGTTACCTTAACAGACATTGTGTTACCAGGCTTTGATGAGTAGAAATAAAATGTGCCTACTGATGTTCTAAAAAGGAAGAGTTAATCTTTTCTTGCCACACCATGTGACTGCAGTATAGCCAAGAATGGGCCCTGTATGGGACCCTGAAATCCAGTTAAACATTTGTAAAACAGAAAGAGAGGACAGATAAATCTGAGGGCCAGGGAACACATGGTCATTTCTTCTTAAAAGGATGAAGAAATAAACTACTAAACTGGTCAATTTTAAATGAGCTCAAGGAAATAATTCAGAGGTAGAACCAGATATCCAGACTTATTTCAAAGAAAGCTGGTAGAGGCAATAAAATTACCTTCATGTTAGATACTAACTCTAAGAATGACAGATCTTCCTAGGAACTCCAGTCTGCCTTGGATATCCATAGGCAGATGCAGAAACTGTCCCTGGGTCCTGAACCTTCCATTAGCTTCCTTTTAGAAACAGGCTTTGCAGTTTTCATCAATCTCAAATCAACCTCTAAGGAGAAGCAGGTGAGGCATGGACAGGCATAAAGCCCAGAATCGGGCTCAACTTTTCACTACCACTCTTACACATACAATCACCTCAGGTTTACCTGAACCTAGGCTCCACATTGGCAGGAATCTTGCCCCAAGCTGTCTCGCCATTTGGGCCACTGGGGCTTTGACCCAGGGGAAGAGGAAAGGGAATTAAAACCACATGTAAACCATCAACCAGAGGAGATCCTGGTGATCCTTGACCATTTATATGGCAGTTGAGATTCTTAATTTCTAAAATAGCATGGGAGACAAGTACTCAGTCACAGCCTGCACTATTAAGCTCTCTAAACTTGGTTGTGCCTAACGAGGGAAGTGAATTGGTAATCAGGGTCTAAGCCATTTATTAAACCTCCCCCACCTCTGGTCCACATTTTAAAAAGTGTCTAGCTATTCCTATCTTCTTGCCTATTACCTTGTAACAATCCAATCCTTCCAGTGAATAAGCTTCAAAGAGCTTTACCCTTTGCTGGGTGGTAACTAATGGGATGTATCCTCAAGAGCAGCCCCAATTCATGCCTTTTTGGGGGCAGGGCTTCTCTAGACCCCTTAGCACTGTTCTTCACGGATGCACAAGGATTTCCTGAGGGAATGAAGTGGAAGGTTCCTGCATGATTTTTTCTGCCATGGACAGATACTGGAAGCTTTGCATTTACATGATGCAAAAGGCAGGTCTTTCCTTAAGCTAAATGGGTGAAAAATTCCATCTTCTGTCCTAATCTGTGTTTGATTTAACTTTGTCAATTTCTTTCTGCCTAGATCTCATAAATCACATTTAGGGTTTCCCTGTTACAAATTAGATACGGGTGAAAGGTAATCTAAAAATAAATCTTAATTGTCAATACTATCTTGTAATTTTATATGATGTATAAGAGAAATCACATGGAATTAGTTCAGTTGCCATGAGAAGAGAAAAACTTAGCAACATTAATGTTACTAATAACATAGTTTTACTTGCATAGTTAATAAATGAAAGTGCCAAAATTGTTTTTGTTTTTTTTTCTTTTTTTTTATTAATTTTTATTCTGAAATTGTTTCTAAGTGGAAACTTAATAGATACTGTAACTAAGAGTAATGATATCATATAGATGCCTTTATTTTATAATTTTTAAAATATTTTAAATGTTTTTAAGGATACTTAAATTACATAAATGTTGCATAAAAATATTGGGGATTCCCATATGCTCCATTCCCCACCTGACCACATTTTCCCACATTAACAACATCCTTCATTAGTGTGGAACATTTGTTATAATTGATGAACACATTTTGAATCATTGCCACTAAGTATGGTTTATAGATGAAATTGCAGTGTACACTCTGTCCTATACAATTTTGAAAGTTATGATAAGATATATAATAGCTTGTATCTGTCATTACAATGTCATTCAGGACAATTGCCAAGTCACAAAAGTGCCACCACATTACATTTGTTTTTCCCTCTTCCTGCCCTCACAACCTCCAGTGGCCACTACCTCCACATCCATGATAAAAGTGCTTCCATTTCTAGAATCATAATAAGTCTATAGTAGAATACTAGTAAGTCTATTCTAGTCCATCATTCATTTCCCAGTCCTAAGGATACTTTGTTAGTGATGCCCATTTCACCTCTAATTGAGAGAGGGCTTAGGTCTCATGGGGCAGATTGATGGGACTCACTTGCAACTGCAGACTCTCTCTGTTCCTTGGTATGGTTGTCGCCTTTATAGTACAAAACAGAAGAAGGATAATATCTAAAATTGCTGTAACTGGGTGGATTTAGCCTAGACCTACAATTTTTTTGGTAATCTTAGATTCGTTTACCTTTGTTTAGGGTTACTTCTGGCTTAACATCATCCTTGTGCATGCTTGCTATAGTAATGTAAATTACAATCCAAAGTTACATTTGATTATGTTTATTTGCACCTAACTTACTAATTTCACCGCACCCTTAGACTTCAGCTATTGTGATGATAACTCCAAACTGAGTTTTCCTTTGCTTCTGGTTTTTTCATAACAATTTCTCCATCCCCACTTGGCTAAGCGGAATAGCTGTCTTTCCACAGGTATTAATGATTCTGCTTTCTCTCATTACTAGAGGTATGACCTAGATTGCTGCCTGGTAGAATTCTCAACCCTCAGGGTTGGACATCCACTCTACCATTTCAGTGGCTGTTGGAGTCCTATTATCTCTGAGGACTGAGGAGTGGGAGCCCTCTCATCTTGAGTTTTACGTTCCTAAAAAAAGCAAGCCATGCAGGAAACCAGTGTCCCTGAGACTTCAATGACCTCAATGAATATATACTGTAATTAGTGTTGCTTATCCAAGAAATGTCAATGTCAAAATGGGAAATAAGCAAAGTTCTAAAGTAAAGGAAATGCTGTAAATTGTATTTGAAAGCATTGGGAACAATTTGGGTATAAGCCAGTAATTAAATGAAATTCTTCTTCAAAACTGCATGGTCACAGTGCAAATTAATTAGAAATAGACTTCAAAGAGATCTTTTAAAGATTATTTCACTGTTAAATTTAATTTGTAAGAGAATTTTATCAGTAATATTAGTGAGTTGTTTGTATCTAACTCTCTATTTCTGTATCCCTATTTGTTCAGTGTATATTTTCATACATCAAGATGGTAATATTAAATTAATAAATGAAAATTCTTACCAGAGCTCTATTTAAAATGTCAAAAATTAACTGAGTGTTTACTTACTAGACCAGGAATTGAAATCAGTTTAACCTGTAATTCCAAAATTTAAACATTTTAACAGCCTTAAAATAAGGGTGGTTATTAATCCTTTCACCGAATTTCATTAAGTAAAGCAAAAGTCCTTGAAAACTATGTAAAGATGTTTTCTAAAATATAATTTAAGAAAATTAAACAATTATAATATATTCCAGAACTTATCAGTCAGCATTCTTTTAAGATTATTCACACTTTTAGAATTTTATTAAAGAAAAGAGGTTATAGTCTACTGTAAAGGAAGGGGAAAAACATTCTTTGCATAAACTATAATTTTCTCAATTTTATTTATTTTGGGTGTTATCTCTCTGGGTTTACTGAAGATAATTTAAATAAATGATTGTATGTATTAAATCTGTAAGATGAAGAAAATTGTAAGTTCATGATTAGTGAAATGAAGATAAAGTAAATTTCTTTGATTAATTTTTATTTAATAAAGGTATTTAAAGGTAATGTAACTAGTCTATATGTTCATGGTTAATTATAAGAAGCTTGTAAGTATGTTGTCTAAATTGAAGCATTTAAATGGCTATTTCCAGAAAGTCATTATTTACTATAAACCTAAATTGACATTAATAATAAAAAGTAACTTCATAACAGGGTAACTTGTCATTGGGCACCTCAACCTGCATATTAATTTGGTGGTAAGGAAAGATAACCTTAATTCCATTTGTAATCTTAGGTTTTAATCAAATAATGGAGAAAATGCTGTCTCCTGTACTGCTAAGGTGAAATACCTTTTAATTAACATCATCATGTTGAAGGTATACATGTAAAAAGCAAAGTACAGAAATAGCTAAGTTCATTTAGTATGTTATCCATTACATTGGAAGTGTTTAGAAAGTATATAAAAGTTAAGAGAAGTAGACTTCAGTATTGTCAAACTGTCTTGTGCATTCAAACCAGATCTTTAGTACACTGCATAGTACTTTTCCATTTGAGTTATTGGCCAGGTTGGTCACTATAATGCCTAGAAACAATAAAGGTATCTATCACATCTCTGAACATGCTGCTGAATTGGATGGAGAGTACACTGCAGTTTTGTACTCCTGCAGCAGCTGGCAATGGCTCAATAGTGACAGATATACAATGGATATTGTCTCCAGACTGGTTCTGTTTCATAGTGCTGAAGGTGCTCTCAACCAGGCCAGTGAAACACTGGAAGGTTACCTTCCTAGTCTCTCTAGGATCAATGGACTTCACCATCACAAATGGACCAGTAATTATCACAGTGATGTTAGTATAACTTAAACATAATTGGCATTATGGCCTGCACCTGTGGAGTGATAACATGTATGGTATTGGAAACCTGGAGTTTAGATCTATTAACTGCAGCTCAAAGAGTAACTTGTACATTGATTACTATTAAGTACTGTGCCTATATGCCTGATGAGGCTGATGATATCTTTTCTATTTTAGATTGTATGCACAGGGTTACTGAATATGTTAAAGGTCCTGGTAAATACAATTCATTTTCTATGTAGTTAGTAAATCAGCCTATAAGAAAACAGAGTGACTCTCTTAAATATTATCTTTATTTTGCTTACAATATAATAGTCTTGTTGCCTACTATTTGTCAGTTTATGTCTAGGGCAGTATATCTCCTTATACCTCTCCTAGCTGACCTAGGCATAACCACCATCATTTGAACTCGGGCTGGCAGTTTTTAACAAACACAGCAGATCTACCACCTTCTCTCCATAGAGTTAACCAACCGGATAAAAGAACGCAATGAAGAATGTTTGTTCCAATCAACTTTGGGAGACTGCAGCCTCTGAAATAACCTGACCTTTCTCACTCTTGTGGTCAAGTATGTCATGGCTGGGCCCCTTTTTGGGTCCACTTACCGTCATCATCTTTATCCTTTTAGTGTGACAGTGTATCTTCAAAATTCTGATTAAATTTATTTCTCACAGAATCAAGACCTTATTAGTTATGTGGGGATATCATCCAGTCCAACCAGGGTGGCAGACCTATCTTCCCTGAAAACAGTAGAATAGCCAGAGAGGTTTACATCCTGTCAGGTAGGGACTATTGGCCTAAAGAGCAAGAAATAGCCATAGAAGAATGGCCATCATCCCTCAGCACCCCCTTGAGAATAAGGATATGAGAGGAGAGTTGAGGCAGGTTAGTGTAGTGAAAGAGGAAGGTGGCTAAAGCCCCAGAAAACATGGCCAACAGAAAACATGACCAACATACCACATGACAATGAGACACCACCCAGAATCCCACTGAGGATTCCACAAGATCCTAGGCATGAGAATCCAATTTAGAATGAGACTTTCATTCAGGGTCAAGGGAAAGCCCTGGATATCCTCTAAAGGCCTCACCATTGTCTCCCTGAGATCTTACACGTGGGCCAACCAATCAGTACAGGAAACTGTTGTGGCCCCTCCCAAAATATTTGGAATCAGGAGGAGGAAATTCTTTAAATAAGCCTTACCTGGGACTCTGTATTAGTGAGGGTTTTATTTTTTTTTTTTTGAGAAATGGAATCAACTGGACATATCTCTAAAGAGTATGAGGTTTAGAAGATTCTCTCACCTGAACTTGGGGTTGAATAAAACCAGGTTCCAAAGGTAGCCTGCAAACCAGGGCTTTGATGAAAGTCCCATGAAAGATGTTGAGTTTCTGGGAGATGTTGGCTGTCCAAAGATCAACTGAGAATTTCTCTCTGAATGCTGAAATCACTTCTGCTTTTAAGGCATTCAACTGATTGGATAAAGCATCACTCATTGCTGATTGCAATCTCTATAGTTGATGAAGATGTAATCAGCCATCTATGCAGTAAACTCACTGATGACTAAAGCCCATAGTTATCCTTGTATTAAAATTAGCCCAGTGCTTACTTGACCAAAGACCTGGGCACAATTAAATGGTCAAGTTGACACATTAGCCTAACCATCTTAGTCCACCCTTTATCAACTCGGCAACCTTACACATTACCTTAGACCATATTTAGATTCTAAGTAAAAACAACAGGCATGCATATATATATATATATATATACATTTCCACCTAGCAATGTTCAACTCTCTTAGTTATAACTGGAAATGCATTAATTCCTTACAGAATAAGGTGCAAGTCCTTGCATGATACTCTGGATATGGGTTTGCATTACCTGCCCACAATGTGTCTTCCAAAACTACCAAACATGGACTTAATGAATGTCTTATCTACAGCCATGGCATTTCACACAGCATTGCTTCTGATAAAAGAACCCATTTCATATCAAATGATGTGTGGGAATGAGAACATGTCCATGGAATTCACTGATCTTACAATGTCTCCCATTACTCTGAAGCAGCTGGATTAATAGAATAGTGGGATGACCTTTTGAAGACTCAATTACAATGACAGCTAGGTGAAGATACCTTGCAGGGCTGGGGCAATGTTCTCCAGGACGCTGTGTATGCTCTAAATAAGCATCCACCCTATGTTGCTGTTTCTCCCATACCCAGGATTCATAAGTCCAGGAATCAAGGGGTGGAAATGGGATTGGCACCACTCACTATTACCCCTAGTGAACCATTAGGAAAAAAATTGCTTCCTTTCACTGCAACCTTAAGCTCTGCTAGTCTTCAAAAAAGTGTACTACCACCAGGGAACACAACAAAGATTCCATTGAACTGCAAGTTAACACAGCCACCTGGCCACATTGGGATCCTTTTAACTCTGAATCAACTGGCAAAAAAGCAAAGCACTGTATTGGCTGGGGTGATTGATCCTGACTATTAATGGGAAATAAGACTGCTCCTATATAAAGGGGTAAAGAAGAATTTGTCTGGAATACCAGAGATCCTCTAGGGTGTCTCCTAGTATTGTGATGCCCTGTGATTAAAGTCATGGAAAACTGCAGCAACCCAATCCAAGCAGGACTAAAAATGATTAAGAATCTTCAGTAATGAAAGTTTGGGTCACCCCACAGGCAAAGAACCACGCTCAGCTGAAATGCTTGCTGAGGGTAACGGGAACATGGAATGGGTAGTGGAAGAAGTTTGTGATAAATGTGAATTTCAACCACAGGACCAGTTAAAGAAACATGGACAGTAATAGTCATGGATTGTTCTTCCTTGTTTTGTTATGAGTATGAATATATATGTACAGGAAACAAAATTCTTTGTTTTCTTCCCCATCCTTTTCCTACATTATATGAAACTTCTATTAGTTTCATTTCATAATATTTAAGTTAAGTTTAAGAGTGAATATTACCCAAGAACTTGCACCTTATTCTGTAGGAAATTAATGAATTTCTGGGTATATGCAGGATACATGAACATTGTTAGGTGGAACTATATTTGTATACATGTCTATTATTGTTTTTACTTAGAGACTAAGTATCATATAAGACAAAGTGTATGGTTGCTGAGTTGGCAAGGGGTGGACTGTGATGGTTAGGTTAATGTGTCAAGGCAGTCAGGTAATTGTGACCAGTTGTTTGGTCAAGCAATCATTGGGCTAATTGAAATAAAAGAAAGTTTACGGACTTCAGTCACCAGTGAGTTTACTGCACAGATAGATGATTATATCTACATAAATCAGTGAGATTACCTTCATCACTGAGTGGCACATTAGCCTATCAGTTGAATGTCTTAAAAGGGGAAATGATTTCAGCATTAAGGGAGAATTTCCCAGTGCATATTTGGACAACCAATGTCTCCTGGAAACTCATCCAGTACATTCACTGGACTATAATCAGAGCCCCTGATGTGCAGCCTGACTGTAGAACCTTGACTTGTGCATCCCATGGTCTCTTGATAGACTGTTATAAAGTCTCATACTATGGACAAATATCTCCTGTTGATTCTGATTCCCCTGAGAACCTTGACTAATACAGCAGTCTACAAGACATCACCTCAGATATAAGGGCACTATCAGGTTGAAATTGCAAAGTTTGGAAAATTTTTCAATCATAATTGTAACCATAAAAATCTAGAGTAGTGATACTAATATCAGAGATAATCAATTTTAAACAAAATATTATAAGTGATGTAGACAGTTCAATATATAATAATGAAATGGGCATCTCACCAAGAAGAAATAACTGTAATAAATATTCATGCATCTAACCAGGGTGCCCCAAGATACATGAGGCACTCACTGAAAAAACTGAAGGGGGATATAGATATCTATACAAAAATAGTGGGAGACTATAATACACCACTCTCAGCATTGGATAGAACATCTAACTAGAGGATAAATACAGAAACAGAGAGCTGAATAATGTAAGTCAAATGCACCAAACAGATATTTCTAGAACATTTCACTCACAAACAATAGGATATTCATTCTTTTCTGGAACTCAAGGATCCTTCTCTATGAAAAACCATATACTTGGTCATAGGGCAGGTCTCAATAAATTTAAAAAGTTTGAAAGTATCAAAGCACTTTTTCTGATTGTAATTCAATGTAGTTGAAAAACAATGGACAAAATGTGGAAAATTTACAAATATATAGATATTAAACAACACACTCAATTAAGAGTGGGTCAAAGAAGATATTGTAAGTGAAGTCAGTAAATATCTTCAGATAAATGGACATAAGAAAACATTTGTTATAATTGATGAAAATATTTTTGAGCACGAATGAAGGATGTCAATGTGGAAAAATGTAGGATATGAAGGCAGCAGAACATATGGGAATCCACTGTATTTTTATGTAATACTTATGTAATCCAAGTAGCATTTTAATATATATATATACATATTTTTAAAAAGAGAACAATATATCAAATTCTATGGGATACAGCAAACACAGTACTGAGGAGGAAATGTATAGACCTCAAAGCTTACATTAAAAAAGAATAAAGAACTTAAATTGAAGATCTAACTGCACTTCTAAAGGCACCATTAAAAGAACAGTATACTACTCATAGGAAGCTGAAAGAAAGAGACAGTAAATATCAGAGAAGATATAAATGAAATTGAGAAAAATAAAACAAACTTCAGGGAATCCAAAAAACCAAAGTTGGTTATTTGAGAAATCTACAAAATGATCTAATTAGTTCTCAGCAAGACTGAAGAAAAAAAGAGAGAATATGCAAATAGAATATAAAAAATGAAAGAGGGGCGTCTCCACTGATCCTGCAGAAATAAGAGAGGTCATAAGAAGTTTCTATGAAAAACTGTACAGCAAGAAACTAGACAATATAAACGAAATGGTCAAATTCTAAGAAACATGAAAAAGCCACACTAACCCTACAAGAAACAGAAGACCTCAACAAACCAAATACAAGTAAAGAGATTGAAACATCATCAACAGCATCATCAAATGAAAAGCCCAGGATCAGATAGCATCACAGGTGAATTCAACCAGTCATTCAAAGATAATATAATACCAATCCTGGTCAAACTGTTCCTAAAAGTTAAACAGAAAGGAATGATTCTATACTTATTCTAGGAGGCCAACATCACCCTAATACCCAAGTTAGACAAAGATACTATAAAAAAGAAAATAACAGATCATTTTTTCTAATAAATATGCATGCAAAAATCCTCAACAAAATACTTGCAAACTAACATAATCCAAAAGCAAATTAAAATAATTATACACCACAATTAAATAGGTTTATCCCAGACATACAAGATGGATTCTACAGAAGAAAATCAATTAGTGTTGCAAATGACATTAATTAATAGTAAAAGAAAAATCACCTGATCACCTCAATTGATGAAAAGGCATTTGATAAAATGCAGCATCTTTTCTTGATAAAAAACAAAAACAAAAACAAAACATAACAAAAATAACCACACTCCAAAATATAGGAATAAAAAGAAGCTTTCTGAACATAGAAAAGTACATTTAGGAAAAAATCACAGCTAATGTTCTACTCAATGTTGAAAGACTGAAAACATCCCTAATGTAATCAGGAAAAAGGCAAGGATGCCCAGGGTCATCACTGATATTCAAAATTGTGGTGAATTTTATCTAGAGCAATTAGGCAAGAAAAATAATTAAAAGGCACCCAAATAGGAAAGAAAGAAGTAAAATTTTCAGTAAAGGCTGGTGATGTTATTCCATATCTAGAAAATCCTCAAAATCCACAACAAATCTCAAAATCTACTATAACAAATAGAGGAGTACATCAAAGTGGGAGGATACAAGATTAATACCCAAAAATCTTTGGCATTTCAAGACACTATATATGAGCAATCTGAGGAGATTTCAGAATAAAAATTTCATTTTAAAGTGACTAAAACAATGAAATATATAGGAATAAATTTTAACAACCATAAAAAGGACCAGTACACAGATAACAACAAAATTTGCTAAAAGATACTGAGGATGCAAATATATGGAAGGACTTTCAATGTTCATAGGTTGGAAGAGGAAATATTAAGGTTTCAAAACTACCAAAACTAATTTACTGATTCAATGCAATCCCAATAAATGCCCCCAAATCCTATTTTTGCAGAAATGAAAAAGCTATTTGTTAGATTTATTTTGAAGGGCAAGAGAACCCATATAGCAAAAATGATTTTAAAAGAAAGAAGAAGTCAGAGGACTCTCATTTTAGCCCATGTTACTAGCTCCCGTGGTAAAAAAAAAGCATGATACTGGCATGAAGATGGGTATATTGAGAAATGAAACTGAATCAAGTACTCAGTAATAGACCCTCATATCTAAGGTCAAGTAATTTTTGACAAGGGAATCAAGCCTATGCTGCTATAACAGTCTATTCAACAAGTGGTGCTGGGAGAACTGGATATCTATATCAAAAAAAAAAAAAAGAAAGAAAGAAAGAAACAAAAAAAGACCTCTATCTATCTCACAACATATTAAAATTAACACAAAATGAATCAAGGATGGAAATACATATAAATGGAAAGAAAAAATATAAAAATGGAGTCTCTTCAAAATTAAACACTTTAGTTCTTCAAAAGTCTTTGTCAAAAAATTTTAAAAAACATACTAATGGGAGAAAATATTTGGAAAATACATATTTGTTATGCATTGATATCCATGATATATAAAGAGATCATACAACTCAATGATAAATAGATGGAGACTTTCTCTTTGGAGAAATGAAATTGTACTAAGATTTTTAAAATAATGAATGTACAACATTGTGATTTTACACTTTGGAGAATATACCTAGAAACAGCAGCTATGTACACTGGGGGAAGCATAGAGAGATAGAGAGGTGAGGAATTTTCTTGTTTGACTGTTTTTTGGTTTATCATGATTATTTTTGAAATAATGAAAATGTTCTAATGACTGAAGTGATGAATGCATGAATATGTGATTATAGCAAATACCTTTGGTTGTACACTTTGGATGAATTGTATGCTTTATGAATATTTATCAATAAAATTGATTTAATAAAAGATAAGCCACACAATTTCAAAATTGTTAAAGTCTTGAATAGACATTTTTCCAAAGAAGTGATGCAAATGACCACAAAGCAACAGAAAAAATATTCAACATCACCAGCTGCTAAGGAAACGCAAATCCAAATTACAATGAGATACCATTCCATACTTTATAGAATGGACAGTATTTTAAAAAATTAACAAAGTTACAAGTGCTGGAAACTGTGGAGAAATAAAGAACACTCCTTCACTGTAGGAGAGAAAGTAAAATGGCACAACCACTCTGGAATACACTTGGCAGTACCTCAAGAAGCTGATTACAAAACTGCAATATGATCCACCATTCCTGTTAGGAATATGTTCAGAAGAAATGAAAACAAAGACTAGAAGTGAAATTTGCTCACCTATGTTATAGCAGTATTATTCACACATGTTAAAACATGGATCGAGCCTAAGCATCCATGAACATTTTAATGGATTTCCAAAAAAATGGTAAAAACAAACAATGGAATACTATTCACCTGTAAGAAAAAAAAAATGAAACTGCAACACATATGACAACATGGATGTACCCTGTGGATATTATGTTGAGTGAAATAAACCGGACATAACAAGACAAATATTGTACAGTTTCACTAATATCAACTAAATACGATGAGGAAACTCTTGGAAGTAAACTCTAGAGGATAGATTACTATGGGATAGAATGTGAGTTGAGGATGTGAAGTAATGTTATTGCATGGAGAAATTTTAATAATGTTTATTGTAAAAGTGTGTGGCAATGAATTTGATTGATGGGAACAGAGCATAGTGAGTATAATCAACACTGCTGAATTATAAATGTGATTTTGGCTGGAAGAGGTAGTCTATGGATATAAATGTCAATTGGAAAGACACTAGAGAATAATCTAGGGACTGTATAACTGTGATTTTGGTGGTGGATGAGGATTGTGGTTAATAGTATACATATAAAACTATTATTTTACAAAGTTTTAAGAATATGGCAATACATGGGAAAATTATAATTCATGTAATGTATGGATTTTAGTTAACATTAATATGGTAATATTTTTGCATCAAGGGCCAAGAAGATATATCAATTCATTTTTTTATTTTTAAAGAAGGTTTAGATTACATAAATGTTACATCAAAAACATAAGTGATTCCCATATACCCAACTGCTCCCCCTCCCATGATTTCCCCATTAGCAATATCTTTCATTAGTGTGGTATGTCTCTTAAAATTGATGGATACATATTGAAGAATTTCTACCAACCATAGTCTATAGTTTACATTGTAGTTTACACTTTGACCAACACAATTTTAAAGATTTTGACAAAATGTATAATTGCCCATATCTGTCATTACAATGTGATTCAGAATAATTCCAGTGTCACAAAAATGCCCCATGCTGCAACTATTCCTCCCTCTTTCTACTCTCAGCTCCTCTGGTGACACTCTCTTGATATCAAAGTTACAATTTCTTCCATTACTAGAAAATCAGTAACTCTATTAAATTCATAATTGCATTCATCTCTGATGTTTGCTCTTTCCTGAATCTTGAGGATTTTTTTATGATGATGCCAACTCTGCTTCCAATTGAGAAGGGGCTTAGATTCCATTGGGCAGATGGATGGAACTGTTTTCCCTGCAGTTATAGATAATCTCTGTTTTTTTGGTGGGATGGGCATTGTCCATCTTATCCTTTTGTTAGTTGACCTGTGGTAGCCTGAAGAACTGGAGAGTAGGTGTTGCCTGAAACTTTTCTGAGATTTAGGGCTTAACTATCATATAAAGAAAGATTTAATGCTCTGGATCATACATTTTGTGGGTATAGTGCTAATCAAAAGTTCAAATGAAAGGGACAGAGAGCTATGTGTACAGAAGAAATTCTGTCAAGAGTTGCATATGCGTGATTTCTGAAATGACCACTCAACTCACTTTGAAATTTCTTTCCACTAAAAATGCATTTGTATCCAATATTTTCCCATTTTGTTCCACATCTTTTTCTAAATGCATCACAAGTTGGCTCTTGGTAATAACTCCTCAATGCCAGGGAGGTTAATCCCCAGGAGTCATATCCCATTCCAGAGGAAGGTAATGAATTTAAATGCCAAGTTTTGCTTAGAGAGAGGCCACAATGGAGCAACAAGGAGGTTTTCAGGAAATAATTCTTAGGCAATATATAATGCTAGGATAAGCTTGAAGTACACTGGAAAATGTCTATATGTGCAATCATCAGTATCAAGGACCTGACATATTGGCCTGTCTTACTTTGCTAGGAACTGCTCATGTACTGAGGGATTCTTGCTGCTCTATTAGAGAATGTAGCACAACTTTCCAGGATGTGAATTCAATATTCTTTTGCTTTTTGTGTGGGTTTCCATTCACCAAGTCAGTGCCCCATGATCACATATATACATATGCCATAGAGGCATTCTCCAGAGGCACCACTCCCACACGTTCCCCCATCACTGACACCACACTGCTGATCCTCCCTTACTACAGTTGTGACACTTGTGTTCCAAAACATCCCCAAAAACAAAGCCAAAAACTAAAATAATTTAAAAATAAAATAAAATAAAATAAAAATAATAACAATGAATAACATAAAATGCAAAAATAAACAATAAAAGTAAAAATTAAATAACAACAGTGAAATTTTAAAAATCAGTTTCTTTCATCACTGGAAGATCTGTTTTCTTTTATATACAGTGAAAATTACTTCCATATGTTCCCCCGTTTTTTTTCTTTATCTTCAAAGAAGCTCTAAGTTACAGAAAAGTCACACAAAAAATATATGAGACTCCAATATAATCAAATTTGTCCTCCTGTTCCACTCTCTCTTCCCTTTGAATAACATTTTACACTTGTGTGATACAACTTTACAATTGATTTACAACTATTTTATTTTGTTTGCTACTATGATCAATGCTTTACATTATGGTTTATATTTTGGACGGTACATTTTATAAGTTGTGACAAAATTTAAAGTGGCCTTATTTCTGTCATTTCAAATATAATGCAGAACGGTTCTAATGTTGGATAAATGCCCTATGTTCCATCTTTTCTATTCTTCCCTGCCCCATTCTCAGTACCTATGGTAACCTCTAAGTTTCAATTTTTGAAGAACAAGGTTCATATTTACATGCAATAATACTAGGGGCTTGACATATTGGTCTGTTTTATTTTATTATGCACTGCTTATGTTCATGAGAGATATTTGGACCTCAATTTGAGTAAATAGCAGGGCTTCTCAAGATGGGAGTTTAATATTTTTTGTTTATTATTTGGGTCTCCACCTACTAAGATAACATACTATGACAACATGGACACTTTCATATTCCATTGAAGCCTGCTCAATGCGTGTTCTATTCCCACCTATTCCCCCACCACCTATGCCTTGCACCAGCAAACCTCCCTTGCCAAATATGTAAGAACATCCTGCCATTGTGGTTTTAACCACAGACCTACTATACCGGGATTTCACTTGCTCCTTCTGTTCACCCTCCACACAGATCCAACTAGATTACAATCCAAACCCCCCCACTGTCCACACCCTCATATTTCAGCATCTTCCAAATTAATCTCATCAGTGCACCACTATCAAAGCCATCCAATGCCCAACCACCCCCTTCTAACTTATCTTAGATTTTGCCAATATTGAGCATTAGCTCATCAAGCTCTACTCTTTCTCTCTCCTGATAACACCTCCTAGATTTTAGTTCATTGGGTCTCCTCAATTTGCTTAAGTCATATAAGTGAGATCATTCAGTTTTGTCCTTCATTGACAGGTTAACTGCACTCAACATAAGGTCTTCAAGATTTATACACATTTTCCTGTGAGTTAATACTGCATTCCTTCTTACAGCTGAGTAACATTCCATTATATGTATATACCACAATTTGCTAATCACTGCCTCTGTTGATGGACACTTGAGTTGGTTCCAAATTGTGCCAATAGAGAATAATGCTGCTATGAACATTGTTGTGCATATATGTGTTCGTAATACTGCTTTCAATTCTCTGGGTATATACCCATAACTGAGATTGCTAGATGATATTGTGATTCTAAAGTTAGTTTCCCAAGGAACTGCCAAACGGTCCTCCATGATGGCTGCATCATTTGATATTCCCCCCAGCTGTGATTGAGTGCTCCCTTTCCTCCAAATCCTCTCCAACACTTGTAGCTATTGTTTTTTTAATAGTTGCCAGTATCATAGGAGAATACCTCATTGTAGTTTTGTTTTGCATTTCCTGAGTAGCTAGTGATGGTGAACATCTCTTCATGTGCTTTTTAGGCATTTGCATTTCTTCTTTGGAGAAGTGTATATTGAAACTCTTGCCATTTTTAAAAGGGATTTTCTGTCTTATTATATTTGAGATGTAGGATTTCTATATATGTTCTTTTTTTTTTTAGGGTATTTTTAAAAATTTTTTTATTTGTAAAATGATATATAAATACATATGCATATATGTGCATTTGTTTACATAAATGTTATTTGTTATATATATATATATGTTCTTGATATTGGACTTTATCAGATAAATGGTTATCAAAAACTTCCTCCCATTGTATGTGCTGCAAGAACATATTTTTTTTTAATTTATGGAGATCCCAGTTATCTCTTCTTTTTCCATTGCTCATGCTTTGGTTGTAAAGTTTATTAAACTATTTCTCCCTACCAAATCTCTGAGATACTTCTCTACATTATGGTCTCGGAGCTGTATGGTCTTGATTCTTATATTTAGGTCTTTCATCCATTTGAAGGTAATTTTTACATAGGACACAATATAGTAATCCACTGTCTTTCTGTTAGATTTGGATACCCAGTTCTCCAACTGCAGTTTATGAAGAGGCCATTCTATCCTAGTTGAGTGGGCTTAGTACCTTGTTGAATATCAGTTGAACATATATGCAAGGATCTATATCAGAAATCTCAGTTCATTTCCATTGGTCAGTTTGTCTATCCTTGTGCCAATACCATCTAGTTTTGACCACTGTAACTTTGTAGTATGTTTGAAAGTCAGGTAGTGTGATTCTTCCAATTTTTTTTTTTACTTTTTCAATATATTTTTGGTTATTTGGGTGCTCTTGCTCTTCCAAATAAATTCATCATTAGCTTTTCCAGTTCAGTAAAAAATGTTTCTGTAAAACAATTTTTGGTAGGACAGACAACTTAATGATATTTATTTTTCCATTCCATGAAAATGAATAATCTTCCATGTATCTTGGTCTTCTTTGATTTCCTCTAACAATGTTGTGGAGTTTTCTGTGTACAAGTCCTTTATATCTTTAGTTAAGGTTATTCCTACATTTTTTATTCTTTTAGGTACTTGTGTAAATGGAATTTTTTTCTTGATTTCCTCCTCTGATTGCTCATTATTGATATATAGAAATACCACTAATTTTTGCATGTTATTCTTATATCTTGTCACTATTCTTAGCTCATTTATCAGCTCTAGAAATTTCACTGTATATTTCTCAGTACTTTCTATATATAGGATCATATTATCTGCAATTAATGAAATTTTTACTTCTTCCTTTCCAATTTGGATGCTTGATGTACATTTTTCTTGACTATATTCTTGAACAATTAATTCTAAGGCACATTTAAATAAGGGCATTAAAGTGGGCATCCTTGTCTTGTTCCAGATCTTAGATAGCCTTTAAAATTTCACAGTTGAATAAAAGGTTACCTGTGGGTTTTTCACATATATCCTGTATCATGTTGAGGAAATTTCCTTCTATTCCTATCTTTTTAGGGTTTCTTTTAATCAAGAAAGGATGTTGTATTTTGTCAAAGTTTTTCTCCATCAATGGAGATTATCATGTATTTTTAATGTTGATTTCATAATGTTTTCCATTACATTGATATTTTTATGTTGAACCATCCTTGCATACCAGGAATGAAACCCACATGACCATGGTGCATAATTCCTTTGATGTTTTTTCAATATGTTCAGGAAGCATTTTGTTGAGGATTTTAGCATCCAGGACCATTAGAGAGATTTGTCTGTTGTTTTCTTTTCTATTGGCATCTTTATGTGGCTCTAGTATTAGTGTGATGTTGGCATTATAGAATGAGTTAAGCAATGCTCCATCCACTTCTATATTTTGGAATATTTTAAGCAGAATTTGTGTTTGTTATTTCCAGAATCATTGGTAGAGTTTACATATGGAGTCAACTGGTCCTGTGCTCTTCTTAGTTGGAAGGTATTTTTTATGACTAATTCAATATTGTTACTTGTGATTGGTCTGTTGAGTTCATCAATTTATTCCTTCATCAATGTAGGCTGCTTGTGTGTTTCTAGAAATTTATCCAGTTCATCTAAGTTACCCACCGTATTGACACACAATTTTTCAAATTCTCTTGTGATACACATTATTTCTCTGGCATTGGAGGCGTATTTGCCTCTCTTGTATTTTATTTTACGTACTTGCACTTTCTTTTTTTTTCTCATTAGTCTATTTAAGGGATTGTCAAATTTATTAATGCTTTCAAATAATCAGACAATATTTTTGATTATTTATTCCAGTGTTTTTCGATCTGTTCTTCTATCGGTCTGATTTCAGTAGTAGTATGACATCTGGAATTATTTCCTCTACATGTTTAAATCGGCTTTTATGTGCTTCCAGCATTTTCTCTTTAAATTTTTTTTTTTGCATTATGTCTTTCATCACCATCAGATCTATTATCTTTTTACGTAAAGTCTTCAATTTCTTCAGTATGGCCCCAGGTGTCTTCTTAATATCCTTTTTCTCCCCCTTCACTTCATTAAGTGGATTCATGATATTTGTTTGGACATCCTTGAATTGTTGCTCCATGATTTGCACCATCTTTTGGTTTTTAAATTCTTCACTAGACTGGACCATGTTTTCCTATTTCTTAGTATGGCTTTTAATTTTTCCTTGTTTTCTAGACATTTGTTTATCTTGATCTTATTATAAGGTGGTTAGCTTCTTTTTCTACTCTAGAATTTTATCTTGTTTTTTTGGGTTGTTTTTTTTTT
>JAQZBX010020294.1:0-33118 GCA_029593785.1 Cabassous unicinctus
GGAAGGAAGGAGGGATGGAGGGAGGGAGGGAGGGAGGGAGAGAGGGATATTTTAATAATGATAAAAGAGTCAATTCACCAAGAAGACGTAACAATCATAAATCTCTGTGCATCTAATGACATAGATTCAAAATATATGAAGCAAAAAATAATAGAATGAACGAGAAATTGACAAATTCACAAATATAGTTGAAGATAACTCCTCTCAATAAATGGTAGAAGTACACAAAAATCAGCAGTGATATAGAACTCTTGAATAACTATCAGTCAGAATGATCTAATTTACATTTATATAATATTCCAACTAGAAAGAGGAGAATATACACTATTTTTTGTGTTCGTGGAATATGCAACAAGATAGATGATATAGTGTTCCATAAAACAAGCCTTGCGGCATTTAAAAGAATTGCAATCATGCAATGTATGTTCTCAAACCATATAATAGAATTAATCAGAAATCCATAACAAATGATATCTAGAAAATCCTCAAGTGTTTGGAAATTAATCAATAAATGTATCATTGGATGAGTCAAAGAAGAAAAATAGTTGTTTCTTTGGATATAAAGAAGAAATATAAATTGCTTATTTGGAGATAATATGGTCATATTATGTATTCAACTATTAACCAGTGGAGGTTACTCCCCTCCCCCATCCACTGGTAACCTCTAATGTATTGTTTATCTCTGCAGATTTGCTATATCTATAAATCTCTTGTAATTGAAATCATACAATATTTATCCTAATGTGTCTTGTTTATTTCACTAAGCATAATGTTTTCAAGATTTTTTCATGTTGCAGCATGTCTCAGAACTTCATTCATTCTTATGATATATAACATCCCATTGTGTGTATGTGTCACATTTCATTTATACTTTCTTTGTTGATAAACACGTGTTCTGTCCCGTCTCTTGGATATTGGTGTATAATGATACTATAAACATTGGTGTACATGTATTTGTTTGTGACCCTGTTTTCACTTTCTTTAGTTATGTACCTACCAGTAGAATTGCTGGGTCATATGGTAATTCTATATGCAACTTTTTGAGGAACCTCCATATTGCTTTCCACAGTGGCTACACCATTTTACAGTCCCCCCAACAGTCTCCCAGAGGTCCAATTTCTCCATATCCAATCCAGCACTTATTTTCCATTTTTTAGATAATAGCATATTTGTGGGTGTGAAGTGATATATCATTGTGGTTTTGATCTGCATTTTCCTTATGTCTGTGATGTAGAGCATGTTTTCATATGCTTTTAGTAATTTGTTTATCTTCCTTGGAAAAATAGTTCAAATCCTTTGCTCATTTTTAATTGGGTGACTTAGCTTTTTTATTGCATTGTAAAAGTTCTTTATATATTCTAGAAATTAAGTCTTTGTCCAATATATGGTTTGCAACTATTTTCTCACATTCTGTAAGTTGTTCTTTCACTTTCTTGATAATGGCCTTTGATGAACAAAAGTTTTTAATTTTGATGAGATCAAATTTATCTATTGTTTCTTTTATTGCTTATGCTTTTCGTGTCATACTAAAAATCCATTAACAAATCCCAGGTCATGATGATTTTCCCTTATGTTTTCTTCAAAAAGTTTTACAGTTTTAGTTCTTCCATTTTGAGTTAATTTTTAAATATGGTGGGAGACGGGAAGAACTTCACTCTTTTGCATGTGCATATACAGTTTTCCCAACACCACTTGTTGAAGAGACTAATCTTTCCCCATTGCATAAACTTAGCATTCTTGTCAGAAATGTATGGATGTATGTCATAGATGTATGGGTCTATTTCAGACTTTCAATTCTGTTCCATTAGTTTGTCTATTTTTATGCTAATGCCACATTGTTTTGTAGTATAATTTGAAATCAGAAAGTCTGAATACTACAACCCTCTTCTTTTCCAAAATAGTTTTCACTATTTGAGGCCCCTTGCTGTTCCATATGAATTTGAGGATCAGATTTTCATTTCTGCAAAAAGTCTGTTGGGTTTCTTATAGAGATTGATTTGAATTTGTAGATCACTTTGAGTAAAATTGACATCTTAGCAATATTAAGTCTTCCTATCCATGAACATTGGATATCTTGCCATGTATTTGTCTTCCTTAATTACTTTCAGAGTATTTTGTAGTTTTCAGTGTACAAGTCCTTTATATCCTTGTTTAAATTTATTCTTATAGCTAATTTTTACTCTTAATTACTACTTTTGATAAACAGAAGATTTTAACTCAAATGTTTTCCAATCTATCATTTGTTCCTTTCTTTCAGCCATTTATTTTGTCCTGATTAAAAACTTTATGTACAACCTGGTCATAAATATATTCTACAATTTAATTTTCTAAATTGTATTGTATTCTTTTTCATATTTAGATTTATGGTACATTTGAAATTTACTTTTATATATGATGTAAGTTACACAAGGTCAAGTATATTCTTTCCATATATATCAAATTAACTTAGCATCATAAATAGAAAGGAACATTCTTTTCCCACTTAACTGTAATGCCTTCTATATGATAAATCAGATCATTTTATATGACTATATATGATAATCTGATCTTAAAATGGATATGGAAATTCCAAAATCCAATGCTATTCAAGGAAATATAGAACTAGAAAACTGAAACACTTGCAACACTCTTTATAAGCCTATTTTAGTTAAAACAATGTAGTACTAGATCAAGAATAGGCATAAAGGCAAAGGTTTCTGAAAAGAAACCCCCAAATATATATTTTATATACCCCAGGATTTGATTGTTAATATATTGTATAGACATTTTGTTCTTTGAAAAGAAAAGGTCTGTGATCAGATTTTGACAAAGTTATGTTGGTTTAAAAAAATGAGTGGAAAGAGTTCCTTCTTTTTCTAAATTCTCCAAGAGTTGAATATTTTTAAAATTCTTTCTTAAATATTAAAGAGGAATTGACCAGTGAAGCTATTTGGGCCTAGAAATTTATTTACATGATGATTTTTAACAGTACATTCAATTTCTTTAATAGATGCAAGTGTATTAAAATTTCATATTTCTTCTTATGTCAGTTTTGGTGAATGGTGTTTTTCATGAATATCCTGTCTTTATTAATTGTTATAAGGCAGTGGCATTAAGTTGTTTATAATATCCTTATATTATACTTTTAGTTTTTGTAGTATGTAGAGTAATATCTTCCGTTTTTATTTTTTATATAGGTAGTTTCTTTACACAACCCCTTCACATACACCTTTTAAAAATCAATTTTTCCAAGAACTTATCAATTTCGTCAATATTAAAAGAAATCTTAGCTTCATAGATTATCTTTATTGCATACTTGTTTTCAATTTATTTCTCTTTATATCTTTATTATTGTTTTCCTTGTGTTTTCTTGAATTTTGATTATTCTCTTCTGTTTTAGCTTATTGACATAGAAATGTAGGTATTTTATTTCAACTCTTTTTTTTGGTCCAGTGTATGTATTTATATTTATAAATGTACCTTAATATTTCCTTTTAATTCATTCAATACATATTTTGATATGCTGTACCTTTATTATCTATCCACATAAAATATTTTCTGTTTCCACTGATTTCTTCTATGACCCAGTGTATTGTTCTTCTTTGACTTAGAATTTTATGTTAGCTAATTTTAATATAAGGTTCACCTTAATTAGTCCCTCTCTTATGACTTTTGGAGACACTGCCACCATATGCAAAAGCCCAATCTAGCATGCTTAAAGATAAACACACATTGTCCATCACTCTTATTTCCAAGCTGACAGCCTGCTGACCATCATATATGGTAGTAAAACTATCTTAGGCACCAGTCACCAGCTAACCCATCAGCTTCTGCTACCAGCTGACTGCAGACTCAAGAGCAAATCTAGCTGAGATCAGCTTTAGGTTACACCCAGTGTATCACCCAAACTGCTCAGAGTATTATGAGCTAAATTGCTGCTTTATGTTATAACATTTTGGGATAGTTTATTAAACAGCAACAGATAACTGATATACCCAAAGTGAAATGAACTGACCATTCTTCTTCATGCTTTCCAAAGTTCTCTCAATAGTGTTTTGATATCCAAATGCTCTCTTCTTCCTCTACTTGTTAAAATATATTTGAGATGATCTTATGAAATATTTGAATTAATGTGACTTGCTTATCCAATAGGTTTTTATATTGGATTTCTTAAATATATCTCAAATTATAGAATAAAAGGCATTTATCTTTCTCAGGTTAATAAATTCAAAGTAGCTGAAAAATATTTTCTTGGGTTTGAAGACTCTGCCTATATGACCCTGTCATAAAATTTTTGTTTAAAATAAATAATTAAGGAAATAATGAAAAACACAGCAGGCTATGACTAGCATGGAGAAAATCATAATATCCACAAGCTTTTCAAAATCCATATTGCATAGACACAGTGTACTAAGACTCATATATATCAGAGTGGCCCAAACAATATGCAGAGAAAGAAATTAACTTTATAGCTAATGGCCATCATGTTATTGTTTTATCCTTTGTGCTTAGATCTATAATCCTAGACAACTTCTTTCAAATCTAGCATATAGGATTAATTGACCATTTTCTATAGACTTGAAATTGTAAGAAGTTGTGGAGAGAGGAGAGAAATACAAGATATTTCCTCTGATTAGTTTAGGGTCACATAGTTGGCAAGTGAAATGACATAGGATAAATATAAAGTTTACATTATTGATTGCTAGGTTTGGTAAAGACTGAACCATTAGAACTCAGATTAAACAGCAGATCATTGTATTCTGAGATTAGTGATGTAAGCCTTACTGGCAAAGTTAGAAATGAAGAAAGGATTTTCAGAGATAGAATGGTAGAAAGAAGAAAATGCCTTAACAGAAGAGATTTAATGTTTTTTTGTTGTTGTTGTTGTTCAATATATCCTGAAGAGAAAGAAGAAGAATCATATAATCTAGAATCAGTTTGATATAAATTTTAGCTATAAAGTTTGAAAAAAATTTCAGACATACAAAATGTAGATAAATAGTACAACCAATTTTCATATATCCTCCATTCAGTTTCTTCTTAATGTTAATGTTTCACCAAATTTGCTTTTATCTCTCCATCTCCTCTCTCTATCTTTATGTATACACACGCAAATATATATATTATAAATCATACATACACACATTACATGTAATATTATGAACTATTTAAAATTAACTTACAGATAAAATTCTTCTTCACCCTCAAATATTTTGCTGCATATTTCCTAGTAATAAGGATATTCTCTAAGCATAACACAATCATCAAAATCAGGAATTATTAATATAATTCTAGAATCTACTCTATAGACCTTAGTCAAGTTGACCAATTTTTCTATCAATGTTCTTCAAAGCATTTTGTTGTTATGTCCCTTTAGAATACTTTATACCGGAATAGCTTTTCATTCTTTCTTTATATGACCTTGATATTTGTATAATTTATTTTGTATAATGTCCTTCAGGTTTTGTTTGTCTGATGTGTCTTCATGATTATTAGATTAAGAATTTTGGGTAAGAATATCACAGAAATGATGTTATATCTCTTTCAAAAAACATATCTGGAGGCAAATGTTATCTATTTGTCTGATATTGGTGTGTTATGATATGTATAAAATTAAATTAGAATGAGCCCATATACATAAATATATAAATGAGCACATAAATAAATAAGAGAAAGGGAAAACTTTTTCTTATAACAGAATAAAACTATTATGCATAAAATTAATGATGAAAATAGAAAATGACCATTTGGCAATGATAACGGGAATAATTGATTTTGGCAAGATAATCAATAGACCCTCAATCTAGTGATTTTAGGGATACAAGATATTTACATAGTCTCAAAATAACTTCCCATAAAAACTCATTAAATACAAAGAAAAAATACTATCTTCACTTTATAGAAAAACTGGCAGATACCATCTGTGGTAGTTTAAAGTTTTTATGGATCCCAGAAAAGATCATGTCCTTAGAGCTAATCCATTCCTGTGGGTGTAAACCTATTGTAGGTGAGACCTTCCCTTTTGATTAGATTATTTAAGTAGTACATGGCCTGGGGTGGGTCTTAATCCTCTTACTGGAGTCCTTTATAAACAGGATGAATATGGAAAGATGGAGCCACAAAAACAGAAAAAAAAGACATAGGAGGTCAGAGAAGAATCCACAGAAATTGAGAGAGAAAGCCACAGATGAGCACCCAGAAGCTGAAAGTAATGGAGCCCAGAGGAGAAGACAGAGACCAACAGATGTCACGAAGTATGTTCACATGTAAAAGAGAAGCCCAGGTTCGCCCACAGCTGGTCTGTGAGGAGAGAGTATTGTCTGATACCTTGATTTGGACATTTTTCTCAGCCTTGAAACTGTAAGCATATAGGTTAATAAATCCCCATTTTGGCAGCTTTTAGCAATTTAAAACCAAGTGACCAAAACAAACATTTAATTTTAAATGAAAAGTTATCTGTATTTATATAGGACATTGTAAATAAAGTGCACATTCAACTAAAATTATTTTACTGTAGACAAACTAAAATAGGGAAAAACAACAAATATTTTAATTAATCATGATTAACACCTATGTAAAAATATTATGTCTCTAAATAATTTGATTAATAATTATTTTTAAATAATCTGGACAAACTTTTCTGATGCAGTTGCTTTGCCCTATTAAAAGACCACTATATCTCTCCTGTACTTTTCAGAGAAACTGTTAGAATAATCCTTCAGTCATCATTTTTACTTTTCAAAATGAATTTTTCATTCATTTCTCTTGACATTCCTGATATAATTATGGAAAGTTCTTTTCCAGATTTCAAAACATGAAAAGACATCAGAGGAAAATTCCTACTAAGTTCAATTTTATATAATTGAGTTAACTCTGCTCAGAAACAAATTGATTTAACCCTGGTTAAATCACAACATACTTTTACTTTAATATATTCAACCAGAAAAAAACATATTCAGTGAAACATAGCAATGTTCCTCAAAAAAGAAAAACATACTCTTTAATTGAAATGAGGAAGAGGAGCAAGATTTTGTCTCAGTTACAGCTTTAAGGGAAAAAATTAGCATATCCAAAAAGAAGAATGTATTAGAGTTAACAAAAGGAACCAGATAAAATAAGAATATCATTTAGACATGTGTCTTAGGAGAAAGAATGATGTAGGATAGTCATGACACAATTAACTGAGGAAAAGAGTGAAACAGATGCTGATTCATCAATGGCTGAGTAATTCAACTCATTTTAATTTCAAATTTAATAATAAAGCTGAAAAGTGAAAACAAATATTAAAAGAAATGTAGAAAATTAAGGACTGATGGAAATCTTATCAAATTAAGTAAGAGTTGAACAAAAGAATTCCCTAAAATCAGTGATTACAACCAACTATTATCTATTTTAAAATAATAAGTAATATATTTGCTGAAATCTCAGTATTGTTTGTAATTATTTAGAAAGAGAATGAGTATAGAAGTGTTGCATGTAGAAATAAACGCAGTTATGCAAAGGAATTGTCCAAACAACTGAGGCATCTTATAAGTCAATGACCAAATAGTATGGAAAACTTCAAACAAGTGGTAATCTCAGTCCTTTGAGTTTATTAGTGGAGTTTGAGCACAATAAATTTGTCTTGTAAAAGTTTATCTTATGGGTCAGTCACCAGAACATTTTAAGAATAGAATTTAGCCAATAAAGCAGAAGATAAAGAACTCAGGACAAAACAGGAATCTATTCAAAGGACTCCTTGATTAGCTTTTCTCTACAATGTATCTATGATATTTGTCACGTCATTCTCTTTACATAGGAATTCTCTAAATGTCGCTTTGAAGTACTCTCCAATTTCTCTGTTCCAACTCCTATATACAAATTGGCATTTTCTAAGAATATTTTCCTAAATATTATTTACATTTCCAAAGGTTGCCAATATTGAGTATATAGTACAATAATGAATAATCCAATGCACTGAACCATTCCTAAAGCCTTTTTCATTTTATTCCAGGTTTAATATTTATTACTCATAAACACACTCTGACAAGGAACTGCATCTAAAGTTAAATTTGCTACTGAAGATAGAGATTGTTTGGAGATAAATGTTTATTGTTTTCATGATGCAACATGTGATTTTGTTAACGCTCAACTACACAGGTATCAAAGAAATGAGATTATAATGAGAACTGGAGGAAGTCTAAGAGATTACATATGGGGAGAAGGTTTATTTTCTTTTCTGAAAAAGTGACTCGCTATTCATTGTGAAAAAATTGTAAAAGAGATGGTGTCAGACAAGTGAGATGTATTCTAGAGACAATGACTAAATATGTCATAAAAGGTAGTTTACAATGAAAATAATTGTTTGATTCTGTAATAACTGAGAGAACTTGAAATTTCAAAACATGAAACTGTAAATATAAAGACTAATTATTAAGCAAAGCACAGAAATACAATTTTAGTTTGTAGAATAACCTGCATGTCAGTTTATTTTTGCATGAAGCACAGAATTTAAATAGCCATTATTGTTCGCGTACCTTCTTCAGAAGTCATCCTACCTCTCAATCAAATTGAAATGACAAACAATGAGTGTAGATGCAGGTAAAACTTATTTCTTGACATTCGGGTGTTTTTTTTTGTTTTTTGTTTTTTGTTTTCCTTTTCCTGAAAGTGACAAATTAAGTACAATTCACGTTGCCTTTAAAGAAAAATTATCAACTTGAGGGAAAAAGAAAAAAACAAAAACAAAAAACCTCCCACTAATTGGTTTTGGAAACTTTTAACTCTTCCTCATCTTCTTCTTACAAAATAAAGTCAAACACTTGTTAGTCATTATTTTAAGAAAAATTGAGAGACTCATTTCAAATAGAAGCCATGTTTCCTTGATTAAGCTCCAAAGAAACAGAATAATGATTTCTCTTATCTGTATTATCAAATCTTTAAAACCACAGTACTTGATACATGATTTTTGTGAGTCAGAAAATATTGACCATCATTTGGATAACTATACTTCTGATGGAGCTATCCAATCTCAATGATTTGTGTATCTTATGTTTTATAAATTGCAAAATAGTCACAGCTTTTAATTTAACACAAAGAATGTGGTAATAAAGAAAAAATGGAAAGTTCAAACATCTATTTTATTACAATGCTATTCCTCTCTATTGTAGCTAACTTATTAACTATAAATAGCAGATATAAAATTTTGGCTACCTGTAAAGACATTGTACTGATATTTCCAAAAAAATGGATTTGCTCCATTCCTAGGAAAATGAATACAAATTTGATACAAAATTAGGCGTACTGCATCTAGCCAAAAATATGCTGTTTTGTTTACTCTTTTTATGCTAGTTTTTATTTTTGCTCTTTTTTTGTTCTTTTTTCTTCTTTCCTTTCCTCTAGTAATTTATTCATCTCTTTCTTTTCTGCTTTTCTATATTGCTTGTGCCCCTTTTTGTATTAATCTTTCTTTCCTATCCATTAATTTATCAATAAAATCTTTCTTAGGCAAATCATGTAACAACACAAAATTTCTTCCTAGAGACTATGTTTACATTGGAGAGATACTAGGCAATAAATATATAAGTAATATCTATGCAGGACTTCTCGAAATATCCGTGGTGAGGGGTCAATTTTGCTTATTCCAATCCATAGCACACTGATTATTTTCTAAAGTAGAAAAATTAATTACTAAGCCATATGAAGAGAAAAATAGAAACACAAATTATAAGCATTGTTTTTTATTACTAGATTCAATAGGCATACAATTACTCTGCCACATTTCTAAAATATCCCTAGACCCTCAAGCTTAGTTTCTGCACATACCTTGATTCAAACTGGTATGCTGGCCTATGTTCCTTGTATGATGCTTTGAGTAACACTGATCTAGGGAACATGCCAGAGACTTTTCCAGTTATCTGGTCAGCCAGAGAAGATAAGAATTGACGGTGTCTATTTCTTTTATCACCAAAAGAGAGCATGGAGGATACCATCCTTGACCCAGGGAATAAAAGCAAGAGTAGAAAAGACTACTACCCACTTTAAGGCCATAGAATGGAATTCCTTTCTAAGAATAAAACACAACAGTAAAATTGTCAATTTACGCAAATTCACCTTTTATTTCAATATCTATGTAAGCTTACCAGTAAATCACATGCTGTAACTGTTGGCCAGTTTGATGTAATTATGAATTCCAAAAATATAATTGGATCATGCTTGTAAACTGATCTGTTAATCTGGGCATGATTAAGTTATGATTAGGGTGTTGACTGGGCCACGTCAGTAGGGCATTGAGCCCCACCGCCTTGAACCCTGGCAAACGCCCGCAGCTGTCTTGCTCTAACACGTGGCAATGGACTGTGGTGAGAGAAGAAACTTAACGCTTCATGGCCTGGTATCTGTGGACTTCTACCCCAACTAAATACCCTTTATAAAGACCAACCCATTTTTGGTATTTCACATTAGCACCCCTTAGGCTGACTATTACACATGCCATTATAGGTTGTAGAATGATGTTTTCTTACCCTACAAAAGCTAACCAAGTAGCTATTGTGCTGAAAATCACTCTAGAACCGGAGTGGAAAAAAAAAGTTAATGAAGAACACATAAATTTCATACATTGTTATAATCTAAGTAGAAATTTTAAAACCAAAATCCTGACACTTTCAGTGATGGCAGCAAGAAAATTTCAATAGCAAACACCTATAAACCACCAGAGCTATTTCTCATCATTGGCTGCTAATCACAATAATCAGATGAGCTTTTAAAAGCCCCTTCCCCTTACACATCACTTGCAAGATCCTTATTCAATTAGTTTTGGATCAAGACGCAGTAGTTTTGAAGCTCTCTGAGTGATTTTAATGTGCAGCCAGGGTTTGGAACTACTGCCTGATTATGAGTTTCTCCCATATGTTTCACACTCGAATTCACCATCCCCTTGTCTGTCATACAGCAGCTGTTCAATAAGCATTTACTGATTGAATGAGTAGTTCTATTTTATCATCCTCCTTTAAAAATTCATAACCTTGCAAAAATCAAGAATGGCAATTCTATGTCCTTATCTTAGATAAAACTTTGAGATAGCTCTTTAGAATTTACAAAGTCTACATTCCATTCCATTCATTCATTGCCATGTGATTTGACATTTCAATGGTAGAATTAAAATACTTTCTGCTTTAAACATAATACTTTTGAATATTTTGAGTTTCTTTTATTAATACCATTATTTTGTGCTTAGGTAAGTTATCTAAAAATATATATGTGAAATATGACAAAACATTTTGCAAAAACTAAAGATTTGGAATAAAAGAAAAATTAAAGATGCCACTCACCTTTAAAATCATTAATGATATAATGATTCTTCTATGCCACTGAGTAGATTAGAGTCTCTGTATTTACTTTCTGTAATATTGTGTATTTTCAACTTAGAATGTCTCTGTGAGATAACTTCATAATTACAGAGATAGAGAATGATACGTCATAGGGTGATTTAAAATAAATATTTTTATTTTAATGTCACAGTGGTATAGAAAAAATATTCCCATAGCAAGGAGAAAGAATTATTTTTGGTAAAAGTTTGAGTTATCTGCTAAGAACCATCAAAGAAGTGTATGACCATGTTTCTAGAACAATAAATATATCCTGTATCAGGAATAGTGGGTAAAGGCATGTTGCAGAAAATGGCAGATTTTTCAGTCAGAACTTTTACTAAATAGTAAAGCACTGTTCAATCTTTGCTAATATTTAAATAAAACATTATGGATACACTGGTGCTTTTACACAGAGTAATTTACATGCCTCATCTAAAATCATAGATAAAAGCAGTATACATATAAATTGATACTTTTTAAATTTTTGAATTTTTGTAATATCTTAATACTGAAGCAGTGTTAATTATATTGCTTTTTAACCAGATATTCATCGAGTACATTTAAGCTCCTGCTAATCACAGTATTTATAAGCTTTAAAAATATATAGATTTCTCCCAATCGCTATCCCCAGATATTCTTTGAACAGAAACTAAAGTTTCATTTTGCTTACACTATCTATTCCGAAACCCAATGGTAACTTACTTGGTCCTATTCACCCACCTTTAGCACGTTAGTCTTATTTAATATTTAGATGCTTTAGAGACTTTATAAGACCATTTAAAACTATTTCAGTTGAAGAAAGGAAGAAAGGAAGAAAGAAAGAAAAGAAAGTAAGAGGAAGGAAGGAAGGAGGGAAGGAAGGAAGGAAGGAAGGGAGGAAGAAGAGAGAAGGCTTTTAATCCAAATTGCACCTGCTTTCACCTTGGTACTTTAAAACCATTTTAAAATACATTCAACATTTCACAAAATTTCACTTTTGTGAATATGAAATAGATATTGTGGCAGTTTGAGATCATTTTATGAATCCCAAAAAGAGGAAGATTATATCTGTAAACTAATCTGTTCCTCTGGATGTGATATCCTTTGATTGCACTAAATTCAGCTGAGAGAGCTTTATTAGATTATTTGATAAGATAGTTTTGGGCTTTGATACCACTACATCAGTGGGCGTGACTTGGGTTGAGATACCACACATTGCTGGGTCTCATATAAATGGACACACACATAGAGACATAGGAAGAAAGAGCTCTGCCATTTTTTATCCTGCCATGGACAGAAATGAGAAGGCCCAAACAACTGAGTTCCTGGGGAGAGATAAGCCATTTTTCCTGATATCATACAGCTGAAATTGGGATGAGAGCAGAACAGCTGAGACTGATATAGAAAGCCCAGAAAGAAACAAGCCCTATGCCAGGAAAGAGAGGACTACAGGATCACTTAAGTACAAAGCCTCAAAAGGCTGGACCCATGGAGCTCAAGAGGAAGAGGAAGCTTGGAAGGGAAGGAGAGACCAGGCAGAGATTGCCCTTAGTCAGCCAAAGGGGTGCTGATGCAAAATACCTGAAATTGGTTGGTTTTTATAAAGGGTATTTATTTGGGGTAGAAGTCCACAGATACCAGGCCATAAAGCTTAAATTTCTCCCCTCACCAAAGTCCTTGCCACGTGTTGAAGCAAAATAGCTGCCGACGTTTGCCAGGGTTCAGGCTTCTTGGGTTCCTCTCTTCCCAGGGCTGCATTTCTCTCCGGGCTCAGCTCCTCTGTTTCCTCCACAAGGCCAGCTGTAGACTAGCAGGCTTGTCTCCTTTCTCGGGACCTTCTCTCCTTCCTCAAACCAAGCCCAAGCTCTCTTACTTCCCGGTACTCCAGCTCAAGACTGCAACATCAAAACTTCAACTCAAAAACTGCTCTCTCTGTCCTTTGCCTTGCCTTTCATATTTGATTTCCCTACCCACAAAGGGGTGGGGCTCAATGCCCTACTGACACGGCCCAGTCAACACCCTAATCATAACTTAATCATGCCCAGATTAACAGACCAGATTACAAGCATAATCCAATATCTGTTTTTGGAATTCATAAATACATCAAACTGCCACCCTGGTACACCCTCCTTCTTGCTTCAACACATGGCAGCTAACTTTGGTGAGAAAGCTCCTCTTATCATGCCTTGAGTTCGACCTTCCATGGCCTTGGGACTGTAACTTTTACCCCAAATAAATACCCTTTATAAAAGCCAACAGATTTCTGGTACTTTGCATTGGCAGCCCTTTGGCAGACTAATACAGATACCATTCACTTTAACTTAAATTCATGATTTTTTTTCTATTTTCAGTGGTGTGAAAGAACAAGGAAGGAAGGAAGGAAGAGTAAGAAGAAAGATTTACAGAAAAGATAAATGAGTGTGTCAGAAAATCCAGGGAAATACTTGAAGAACCAAGAAGTGGAAACCTATAAAGAGCCTAGGCAGACATTTTCTTTCTCTCTTTCTTTTTTCTATTCTGCAGCAAGTCACGTTTTACTTCTGCTTTATTATTCCCAGCCTCTCCACAGTCTGGTTCATTTCATGTTTACAACAAAATGGTAGCTCTAATTTCCAAGTTCCTATTACCTCTCCTTCAATGAATTTTATAAAGAATAAACAAAAATTTTAAGTTCCAGTCAGAAATTCCTAGGAAAGAATATCTAATATGCTCAACTGAGTTAAAAAATACAGCTGTGGTCCAAAGAATGGTGGAAAGAGGGGTATGGAAGATTAATAACAAGAAAATAGAAAAAAAAAATCAACCTTGAATTAAAATGTAGTAGAAATTGCTTGAAATTTTTATATCACACCAGCAGTGATTCTCAAATTGTAGCTTTCATTAGTAAATTCAAGAGGGCTTGTTAAAACACAGAATGCTAGAACCCATGCCCAGAGTTTTGATTCATTATTTCTGGGTGAGGCCCAGGAATTTGCATTTCTAATAAGGACCCAGGTTATGCTGATGCAGATATTTCTGGGGCCACACTTTGAGAAGCACTGTTCTCACTAATTTGTCAGATTAAATAGAATTACCTTGTTACTGATTAATCAGCACCATATGAAATTCCTGGGGAATATAATGTTATTGTCAGAGTATTTGATTTGATAATCCACAACAGATAGGGGTACAAGTGGTTACAAATGTGACATTGGAGGTTTTCTGCAGAAAATCTTAGGAAAAATCATCCGCTCAATATTATATTTTATGTATCTGTAAAAAATATTATTATATGAAACTTGACAATCTTATTTAGCATTTCCCTTGACTAATTCTATAAATTCCTATTTCTCAAATTCTCTTTCAAAAAGCTGTTTCTGTGTTATATGCTGGTTAGTTAATTAAAACTTTTACATATGCACACTAGATATTTTTCAAAAGTATAATAGATACTTGATATTTTATGATAGTTTGTTTATTGAGAGCCCACTATCTCTTAGAAACTGTCCTGTATACCAGAGACTCATCAATACACTAAACAAAAGCCTGCCTTCAAAAGGATCATATTCAGTGAATATTCAGTGAATATTCATATTCAGTGAATATTCATATTCAGTGAATCCCAACCCTTTGATCTTGCCAAAGTGCTCCATGACCTTCAATCTTTCTTGAGCCCACCCAGCTGGTACTTAGAGGGAAAAGTAGCTTTAAAGCCTGGTTAATGGTCCCCAGGCAAAACAGGGTATCATTAGGGTCCCAGTGTTCAATGAAACCCACCAGGTGCAGGTTGTCACTAAGGACCAGGCCAATAGAGGCTTGCTTCTGGCAGCTCCCCAGAGGGCCAAAATCCTCAATTCCATTCTCAGGGTGTAGAGAATGACTCCCAGGCTAGACCAGCACTCCACGCTTCTAGTAGAAGGTGGAGGACACAGATTCATCCCTGTGTCTGCAAAGGACACCATATAGATAGAGTTTAGATTCCTCATAGAAAGTCCATGTTTAATTGAAAGCAAAATGTGAGAAAAAAGATAGCCCATTCCAGTACTAACCAAAAGAAAGCTGTCATTGCTCTATTACTATCAGACCAATTGGACCTAAGGGCAAAGACAATTTCTAAAGGAAAGGAGAAGTATGTTAAAATGTTCTAAGATTTAATTCACCAGCAAGCTATAACAATTTTTAATTCACCTGATTATATTATCTTAAAATATATGAAAAAAACATATGCAATCAATATTTAGAAATCTGCAAGAAAGAATGAAGAAATCTACAACTGTAGAAGGAGACTTCAAGTAGACAAAACAATAAAATCAGTAAGGATAAAAACAGTACAGCAACATGATAATAACAAAATCAACCTAATCTCCAGAACACACATTATTTCTTAATACACACACATTTTAAAGTTGCCCATATAACAGACCATAAAGGAAAATTCTACCCAGTCCATGATACCACAGTGTTTTGGTGATAATGTCTGTCTTGTATCCTTCCAATCTCACCAACACATGCACATATGTGTGTGCATACTCACAGAGACTTAATCACCTTTTTCATCTGACTGCTCCAAAAAAAGTGGTTTTAAGTGAGAAAATTATGAGCCTTGAAAGAGGTGATAGTGACTTCAGAAGAATCCAAACCAATTCAACCAGTTACTCATCTGTGCCTTTATTCAAACCATTAATATCATCTGTGGGTGAAGCTGATGTAGCCTAGAATATATAATGTAAGGGAGGAAAAACACATAAATTTTAAAGCTAAGCCCTAAGACCAAAATGGTAACAGATATTATGGAGGCCTGAAGTCCATTATTTTTCACTTCAGCTGTTCAGAAACGCCAGCTGTGATCTTGTTAATTCTCTGAGACCATTGCTGCAGGCGTTTATGGCATCTCTGGCAAACCTCTCCACATCCATACTTCAAATGTACTGCTGCCTGAAACTACCAACAGTTGCATTTTAAAGATTCTAGTATTTTTAATTGCCTCTATTAGAGAGGGAGTCATTGATAAATGGGGAGAACTATCACTAGTAATAGCAAGGAATTACCCAAAAATGCCAGTGAATTTTCTGATTGATGGAATTGAGATTCTGTGAAGTTTAATGTCTAAGGATGCTGGGGGCTGGATGAAAAAGAGGACCAATACACAAGCACTTACACAGGTACACACATCAAAGGTAAAGGACATGTTTAAAAGAAATATCTCTGCTTTCCAGGTTATAAATCATGATAGATAAATTCAGTCTAAGTTTCTGGCATCAAAACCCTAACACCAGTACAGGAACAGTTACTGTTTTCCAAATTGTTGTTTTTACCCATCTTAAATATGACTTCTTCAAGAATTAAAATACCAATACTTTCAACACTAAAGAAAGAATGGCATGTTCAAGAAAGCAATGGCAAAAACTACATCGTTAAAGACAAAGAATAAAAACCTTGAGATTAATTTGATGCCTCAACAAAACTGATGGTATATCCTAAATACTGTAATAATATTTTTTAAAAGTACATGCATACAACCAAAAAATATTTTGAACAAAACTAACACTAAATTTTTAATTGCATTTAGTATTTTGTTTTAAGTACTTAATAACACAGTGATAGCACTCTTTCCAAGATGAAAAATATAAGATAATTCTCATTTTTAATTTTGATTACTCTTTTTGTTTTTGGATCTGGTAGTTTTATTTTAAAAGGAATTATGCAGCAATGTTAAAATAGTACATTAACATTTAATTTCTTGATTGTAAGTATAACCTAAATAAGTAAAGTAGTGTTCTACCTAGATTCAATAAATAATCCTTATATTACTAATGCAAAATACTACTTCTTTGTTTGTAGCATATGGTAGGCTTTCAAATAACACCTTTCAATTGAAATATTTGCTATAGTGAAAGTAAAACTCATAGTGTTAGGCCAGATTAACAGAGTTAGATTGTATTTCCCCTTAGAATTTCACACATAACCTTTCCAAAATCATTTCTTGGTATGTCTATCATTTGTGATTTTGTAGTCAATGACCCATATTGCCCAATCCAAAGTCTAGCCCTTTCAAGAGGGAAATCATGAAATGAAACATGTTACTTATCAAACTGATATTTCCTATTCGACTGTCATTGTATTTTGAGGACGACTAATTCTGAAACCCTTTTATATATAAACACCTTTCCTTTGGTAAAAATAATAAAACAGTCCCCGAACAGTTCAAGAACAGTATTTTTTATATAATTCTGCTTCCACATCACATTTCTTTCTTAATCTTTATTTCTATTTATTTTACTAGCTATCTTCCTCGTCTTCCATTCTTCCATTATTTTTGTGTGAAAATTTATAAGGACAGTAAGTCCACATGCATCCTATTCCATAAGCCTTTGACTATTAAGGGAACTGACTTCTCACTTTTCAGATGTCTCAGCACCAAACTGGAAGCCAAAAACCTGAGTGACTGGCAAGTCTCCTGATTTGTTGATGTCCTGTATACCCATCTACATAAGTTGTCACCTTGAATGTGTACAAGTGAATATCAGAACTGGACTCCTAAATATTATTTTCTATTTTCAAAAATAACAGCACGTTCTTCTAAGTATGATAATGGGAACACCTGATATTTCTGCAAGTAATATTCTAATTATTGATCTGGATGCTGGTTACTTGAGTGCGTTTTCCTTGTGAAAAAGTCATTGAAAGAATATAAAATAAGGCTTTGTTCATAAGACAAATTCTCCCAAAGAGAGTTATATGAGTAAAGATAGTCAGATATAATAAAGATTTAAGGGGACAAAGCAATTTAAAAATACTGATACACTGGATAAACACCTAACAAGACTGATTAAGAATAAACAACAATAAAGGAAATACAAGCTAACCATAACAGTGATAAGGAATATCACTGCATGCTAAATATATTAAAAGCTACCATGAAAATTTTGCATCCATAATTTAAGCATTTTGATGAAATTATCAACTTCTTTGAGAAACACCAAAACTTAAGAAATAGAAAATCTGAAGTCTAATGTCTATTAAAGAAAATGAATCTGTTTTAAAACCTCATAAAGAATGATAGTGTATCTTTTGGGGTGGGTATTGGCTGGAATGAGGCAAGAGGGAGGTATTACTTGATATCTCAATATGGATTATGGAAAATATACATTTGTAAACATTCATAAACTTTTACAATCAATGGAATGATTGAAAGGGAATGATTGTCAGAAAACTCCTATTCATCTTCCAAATGGGTAGGGGGTAGATTAACATGACAATGATTACTCAACCAATCTTGTTTCTAGGAGTTATTTCTTAAAGGACTATAAACATAATGCAAATATTTAGCATTACTTTCTAATAGCATTTACATTAAAGAAAGATTATTTTTAACTTACTTTGCAAATATAAAGAATAACCAGAGAAATCTTCAATATGCAATTAGATACTTCAAGAGCTGATTTTTTCCTTCTGGTTACTGGTATGACCTTTATTAAATATATAGATCAAAAATACTTTGTTTTAATGAGAAGTATCATTTTGCAAGGGTAAACAAATTCCTAAGGACTAAATGCCTTCATATTCTGAAACATTAGTTTAAGCATCTTAATTATGTACAAAGTGCATTTGGGGGCTGACATAAATGCTATGGCGCATAAAGTACACAACTCAGGAAAAATCAAACAAAGAAAATTAATCAGGTTTCCTTTGAAATCATTGAGATTTGCATGACTATTACTTGTCAAACCTCTTCTCAATTTTCCTTACTTCAGTTGTCCTAATAATTTCTAATCAACAGTTGGGTAGTTAAGTTCTTAATAAGAAAAATATAAACAGGGACTTTTAAGTTCAAAAAGAAAAACCAGAGTAATGAATAAGTTACATCAATTACAACTGATTCCAGATTTACAATAGGAAAAATGGAGTAGAAGCAACAGTTTTATAAGTAATGGGAAAGAATAATTTCTATTTAGCTACAATTTTTTCCTATTATAAAAAATGTCAGGGAAAGCATTTTTTAAAGTTTTCCACTAAATACACTGAAATAGGGATGTATTTTAACTTAATTTTCTGTTCTTCTTTAATGTAGGTGTCATTTCAACACTATATGATGGATTATTTCTCACACAAGAAAGACAAAGAGGCAGATGATCATTTACTCTTGGTAGAAAGCCAGTAGCAGATGATTTTTAAAAGAGATATTACTGCCAAAATGATGTAGTCTTAGTGGTGGCAACATGTATTTCGTACTTCTTGCTTAGGTAATAGGACCTTTACCCAAAGAAGATATATAATTGGCCAATAAGTGTATGAAATGATGCTCAATATCATTATCAATTAGGGAAATGTAATAAAAACCACAATGACATAACACTTCATACCCACTAGGTTGGCCATGATAAGAAAAATGGAAAATAAGTGTTGGTGAGTAAATTGGAACCCTCACACAGTGCTGGTGGGAAATTAAAATTGTATATCCACTGTGGAAAATAGTTTGGGGGCTCTTCAATAAGTAAAATATAGAATTACCATAGGACCCAATAATTCCACTGCTAGACATCTTCCTAAAATTATTGAAAACAGGTTTTCAAACAAAAGCTTGTATACAAACATTCACAAAAACATTATTCATAAAATCAAAAAAGTGAAAACAGTTCAAATTCCATTACACTGATGAATGGAGAGATAACATGTGTATAGGCATACAATGGACTATTATTCCACAATAAAAAGGAATAATGAACTGATACAAGCCACAACATAGATGAACCTTGAAAACATTAAATTAAGGAAGCCAGCCAAACATACAAAAAGACACATAGTGTAGGATTTCATTTATATGAAATGCCTAGAATCGGCAAATCTATAGAGATAGAAAGTAGATTTGTGATTACCTTGGATGAGGGGTGATAGATTTCAGAGGGATGGAAAATGACTGCTAATGGATACAGGATTTCCTTCTATATTGATGAAAATGATCTTAAATGATTATGGTGATGATTGCACATATCTGTGAATATACTAAAAATCACTGAATTGTATATTTTAAATGGGTAAATCATATGCTATGTGAGTTATATTTCAATAAAGCTGTTAAAATAGAAAAAGAAATCCCATGCCATCTTGTGCTTGTCACTGTTTTAATTCAGCTGCAAACTCTTCACTGAATGTCTTTGAGCTCAGTTATAAGGTTCTGTGTTCACACATCTTCTTGTTCACTGACTTCTCATTTTACATACCTACATGGGTTAGGTCCAAAACATAGAGGTGAGAGTAAGGCCAGACAGAGAAATCCATGCAGCAGACTGCCTAAATTGCTTTGAATCATGTCACAAAGCACCAACAGTGTCAGTGTCTGCTTCATCCTAATTCTAGATTCCTGAGTGTTTGGGGTCTCCTTGGAAGCCAGAATGGAGATAGCATGCATTATTTAATATTCAACACAGACCCTGAACAACAAAGTTAGAAGTAGAAGCACAGGTCAGCAACATCCAAAAGATAGTTACACACATATCCATCCATACATACATACATACACATACATACACATACCTGCATGAATATATGTGCACACATAGGTTATATAATTATATACATATTATATATTTGGGTTAAATTATATATATATAATTATGAATCTATGTGTTCTATCTCTGAGTTACATCTCATTATAGTATATATAATATATAGTAATCATAGTTTTTATTATAATGTATATGATATACAATATGTAGCCATATATAATATAGCACATGTAATAAAATAGCGTATATATAATAGGTATATTTTTGGTTTTTTTTTTCTGAATATTTCATTGCCTTATACCAAACTCCTCTCCATAGTTTCACTCAGTACAAAGTACTGATCTATATCTTTGTCCTATTTGGTTGCAATATTTTCCCTTATGGTGAAATCATATTCAAAATATTCATCAATCAATATAGGACAGGCATCAGCCAATTGGAGCAGATGCATCAAACAACCTGGTAGACATGCTTACAGGCCACATTGGACTCAACTATTTTTATTTTTTAAATTTTTATAAGGTTCTATTTTTTTAAATAATTTTTTAAAAAAGATACTTAGATTACATAAATGTTACACAAAAATTATAGGGATTCTCATATGCCCCACCTCTCACATAAACATCTTTCATTAGTGTGGCACATCACCTGCAATGGATATACACATCCTGGGGCTTTGCCACTAAGCATGGACCGTAGTTCACATTGTAGACAACACTCTCTCCCACACAGTTCTGCATGTTATATGATGATGTAAAATGGCCTGTAACTGTCATTGAAATGTCACTCAGGATAATTCACAAGTCCTGAAAAAGCCCCTGTATTACAATTGCTTTTCCCTCTCCCTGCGCCCAAAGCACCCAGTGGTCACTGGCTCTACTATCTTTGGATTAGCCCTGTCCCCACCATTCCCTAACATGTTTCAAACTGCTTTTAGTTCTCTAAATTTAAAAACTATTTTCTTTAATTTTTTTTTCTTAGAAAAACAAAACATAAATTAACGACTAGGGAAATGACCGGGATACTTTAAAAGGAGCCAATAAGATAGAGAAAGAACAGAAATTACCCACATGTTGAATACTCTGATTCCCTGGCCCTAAAATTCTGCTCTCTTCTTTAATAGATTGATAAAAATATTGAGATATCACATCTTTTGAGAATCTTTTGATTTACCATTAGATGGTAGCTCAGATATGGATCATATCCATCTCAAATGAACCTGTGCTATATATTCCCTTTGACTGAGAGTTGTATAAAGTATGTAGGTCTATTGTACCTTCCTAGCTAAGGTGTAAGAGAGGTTTTATTCCTCTCCAATATGGGCCAGAATCACAACTGCATGCTTTTGAACTGAGTTGCATTTCATTCTACCTGCAATGAGCATCTTGAGATATATAGCAATATATAGTCCCACTTTAATCTACAGCATAATTAACCTCTTTCCTAGGCATTCAACATATATCTACTAGTCATCCATCAATAAGAAACTGGGTGTGTTTTAGTTTCCTAGGCTGCTGAAAACAAATTCTATGAAATCGGTGAGGTTAAATAATGGGAATTTATTCACTCATGGTTTTGAGGCCGAAAAATGTCCAAATCAAGTCATCATTGAGGAGACCATGAGGCAATCTTTGCTTCCAGAAGACCAGTTGCCAATGATCCTTGGGTCCTCTGCCATATGGCAAGGCATATGGTAGTATCTGCTGGTGTGGTAGTTTGAGTCTTTTATGGACCCCTGAAATTTATGTTCTTACATTAATCCTTTCATGTGGGTGTGAACCTATTTTAGATGGGACCTTTTGAATAGATTCAGTTAAGGTCCATTTGATTAGGTTACCTCAGTAATTAATCTAATCAAGACCCAGAGTGGGTCTTAATCCACTTACTGGAATCCTTTTTAAATGGGATGAACCTGGGAGACAGAGACAGAGAGAAAAGACCCAGGAGCCCAGAGTGGAACACACAGAAGCTAAAAAAGAAAGTCATGAGAACAAGAAGCTGAAATCATTGGAATCCAGGAGAAAGAAAACCAGAGAAGGAACACCCAGAAGTTGAAAGCAGCAGAGCCTGGGGAGGAAGGCAAAGTCTGGCAGATGCTGCCATGTGCCTGATTGCCTACAGCTGCAGCTCACAGAGAAAGCATTTCCTGATAATGCCTTGATTTGGACATTTTATTACACTGATAAATCCCCATTGTAAAAGCTACTCCCTTTCTGGTATATTGCCTTGGCAGCATTTAGCAAACAATAACAGCTGGTCCCTCCCTTCTCTTTCAGTTTTGTGGATTTCAGCTTCTTGCTTCAGTGGCTTTCCCTCTGTCTTTCTGAATTACATTCTCTCATAAAGGACTCAAGTAATAGAATTAAGACCCATCCTGATTAAGGTGGGACACACTTTAACTGAAGTAGCCTTATCAACAAGTCCTACTTACAATGGGTTTACACCCACAGGAATGGATTAGATTTGGAAACATGTCTTTCTGGGTACATACAGCTTCAAACCACGACAAGGTGCAACCAAAATACCTGATTTAATGGAATAGTTGTGTTTGACATGTACCTAGATACAGTCTATAATAGATAAATATACATTAAATTTGGGTTGTATTTGGATTCATGTGACCAAAATTACTAGGAAAGCCTATCCTTCCTTTCATTTTTCACTTTCACATGATGATAACACCATGTACCCAATCACTGAAATCCTCTAATTTCTTCATCTTCTTTGTTATTGAATTCAATCAGTTGCCAAGTCAGTTAGCAACTCCTTCACTATCTTTATCACTCCATTTTTATTGTTAGTAGTCAAAACACTGATAAATTCCAAAGAAATGCAACTTTCCCCCCTTTTTTTCAGCTACAAATCCATTTTATGCATTGCTGCTAAAGGACTCTTATTAAAGCACAATTATAATTACAACTGTTTAAAACTTCCGACATCCTTCCATTATTATCTATCAAATTATTAAGCAACTCACCATGATATTTAGTACTTAGGACCTCCTAAAATCTGATTTTAATATCCATCCTCAAATTTATCACCTTCTTCCCCTCTGTGGTGGCTTGGAGCTGTGTACACCAGAAAACCCTAGTCTTAATCTTAATCCACTCCTGAGGGTGTGAATCCATTGTAAATAGAAACTTTTGATGAAGTAACATTAGTTAAGATGTGATCCAATTGAGTCAGAATGGGTCTTAATCTTATTACCACAGTCTCTTATAAGCAGAGAGAAGTTCAGACACTGAGAGAGAAAGCCATGGAAAGTAGCTGGAAGTCAACAGAGCACAGAGAGGCCAGCAGAGGCTGCCATGTGCATTGTCATGTGACAAGGACCAAGGATCACCAGCAGCCAGTTCCAGAACATCACATCAGGAAGAAAGCATTGCCTTACTGACACCTCAATTTTGGACTTAAAATGTGAGCCAATAAATTTCCATTGTTTAAGCAAATCCATTGTATGGTATTTGTTTCAGCAGCTGGGAAGCTAAACAATCTCTAAATAATCCCTGCTTCAGCCAATCTAGGAAATGTATTATTTCTCATACATATACCCTCTTTTTAGATCTCTATATCCTTATCCATGGAAGTCCCTTTGTTTAGAATGATCTCACTTATATCTTTACCTTTCAAATCCTATGTTTCTTTCCAAGACTGGCTAAAATGTCAAATATTTTCAAGAAGGCTTTCTTGACTCCTTATTCAAATCTAATACCTTCTATATATGAAAAAACACACTTGCATAATGTTTTTTATAGAGCCTTCATTAAATTTACTATAACTTTTCTTTAATATGATTATTATAAAGGCCTAAGAACAAAGACTAGTATCAAACAGGTTCTTCTTATAGTAAATTGTATTTTTTTTCCCCTTGATTTTCCTAGATTAAGGCTTTCTTAGAGGTGGTCACTTCTGGTTAATAGTCAATGATATTGCCAAATTAAAGGGTGAATAACACTTTTAAATCTATGACCATAGCTCTGATTGGCAAAAAACTGCTGAATCTAGCAGTTATAGGTAGGGCACTTTATTTAAAATTCCTGACCGTGTTTGAAATGAACATGTCAGTGATTCTTAAAACAGAAGATATGCCAGTGTGTCCTCTTTGTTCTCCCCAAACCCCCTTTTAAGAGGGGTTTTATTATTAAGACAAAGTCTGAAAAAACCCTACTTAGGATAGAGATTTATCCTACTATTATCCAACTTCTTTTACAAATCAAATTTCTTATTCCTCTTCCTAACCACCCTTACACATCAACTGTTAACAATCATTCATTAGTATTTTACTCAAATACTAAGTAAAACCCAGATTTCTATACCTTCATATAGAGCAAAAAACACTGGGTCCTACTCTTGGTTCCGATACTAACTAGGGAAAGAAACTTCAGTGTTTCTTCAACTTCTCCTGATGTTCCATATATTGCTTCTAACTCGAATATCTCTAATAACATCTGAATTTAATAAACATTTTTCTCATGCTTTCTTTCTGTAGATACTGAGAAAACATTTGAAACATCCTGGGTAAATCACAGCACTCAAAAGACTGTTATTTGTTAATTTGAATACTTTAAATGCTTTTAATGTCCTTCTCCTCTTTACACACTATTCTTTTTACATATCTGAATGTAAGTTTGAAAATAAACTGGTATTTGTACATGTGTGCCAGAAATAACAATAGCTTCCCCATTTTCCCTAAGCAGTTGTGGATTACAGCTTCCATATTCATTTCTAAGTCTGAGCAGACAGAATCTATATTTGACAGCAGTCCACTTATAGGCCTAGAGAAAGAGAAGTTGAGAAAATTTGTCATCATTACATGGTAAAAGTATATTATGAGAGAAACTTATGTGGCATCTGGGATTATAACCAGTGACTATATTTAAAGATTGGTTCAAGTTGCATGATTGCTCACCTATCAGAAATCTTGCTCATAGGGAGGCTCTATTTGGTACCTACTATGAGCCAGGGAAAAAGAACAATAATATCATAAGAAATCTTGTCTTTCAGAGGTTTGGCGATTGACATAAAGGATCTAAGAAATACATTGTTATAAAACCACATATTCCATTGCATTTGGGCAAATCAAAAAATGATGGGAGTGCAAATCACAGGCTCCATTTCGAAGCTTGAAAACTCATACATGTTGTTGAGAATTCCAGATAATCATGACATATTGAGGATATGCATGAATGTAGATTGACGATTTTCACTGTAGTTACTTCTGTGATCAAAGATTCTAGAGTGAGAAAACAAGGTTGTTTTATAACAATTGTAAGAAAACAGTAATTCTGTAGCATGAATTAAAAATGATGATGTAGTCCAGGAAAACAACAGTCCTTTCCTTCCAACTCTTTCTCTCCCTCAATTTTGCTCCTTTATGTTTCCATTGTTTGTTTAATTTCATCATTCATTCACCCATCATGACTATAAAACCATAGGAGCCATAAGACTGAGAATCTTATGTTTTATTTATCACTTTATACCCAACACCAAGTACATTGCTTTTGTTAAGGTGTACAAAATTAGTATTTGATGAATTGTTCTGAAAACTACATTATCTAACAAAATTGTTTACTTCTGAGAAGAAATAGAGATCAGTGTGACAACAAGAAGTTTTTATTTAAGATAAGACTATATTATTTCTATTTTATATATCGTTCTAAGTTAGTGTATAATATTCTGGGCTCTAGTCACAGGTTCCACTAATAAAAATATACTATGACTTAAGCTAGTATTTACTATGTCAGGGGCAATTATGTACCAAAGAAAGAGTAATTAGCTGTGCTATTTTGGTGTTGAAAATGTTCAAATTAGAGTTATTGATACCTCTGTATGCTCTGTGATCACCTCTTATCAAAATAATCAAGTGCCAAAGCAAATCACAAATACAAATTAATATAATCTCCAACTCTGAAGAAACAACATGATATAATTTCCATATGAAATCAATAAAACAGAATAAAGCAGTAAAAACATTTTTATATTGTGGAAGTTTGGTATTATTTATGAATTCCAAAAACAGATATTGGATTATATTTATAAACTGGTCTGTGGGAGGTTTCACTTTTACTTGATTAAATAATGATTAGGGCTTTGATTGGGCGACATCAGTAGGATGTTGAGTCCCCATTCCCTTGGTGAGCAGGGACTCACAGAGAAAACAAAAACCCACAGGAGTTAGTTGGAGTTTTTTATCCTGAAGCCCAGGAAGTAAAAACACAGAGAATCAGATACATGAGGAAGGAGAGAAATCTCCATTAAACACAGGCAGAGGCCTCAGGAAGTGAGACAAGCCATTCACCTGGTAGTCTACAGCTGCCCTTGTGGAGAAAGCAGAGCAGCTGAGTCCAAAGAGAAATGAGTCCTGGGAAGAGAGGAACCCAGGAAGCCTGAACCCTTGCAGACATTGGCAGCCATCTTGCCCCAACATGTAGCAACAGATTTTGGTGAGGGAAGAACATACTTTATGGTCTGGTAACTGTAAGCTTCTTCCCCAAATAAATACCCTTTATAAAAGCCCACAGATTTCTGGTATTTTGCATTAGCACCCCCTTGGCTGACTAATACATATATGAAACCTGATTCTGGCTCTAAATACTGACTTCTTGATTTTATAGAGTTTCTCTAAAATATTCCATTTTACAGCATTGGAGTCAAGGGGATTTTTTTTTTTTAATTTCTAGAATTTTAACACTAATGATTGAAGTCATTGTAAAATTGATTTATTTCCTAAATACCTTTGAAAGGTGTGAGATTAGTGTGTCTCTTACTTACAAAAAAATTAATCAGCAAAACAGACTGTTGATTGTCTAATTATTGACTGAATAATCCCTATATTTGGAACAAAATAAAGAGCTTTATTTGCAGGATCAAATATATTCTGAAAGTGCATTATTTGGGATAAAATTCATCAAATTCAAAGTTAAATAAATCACTGGATTAAAATTCTGGAATGCAGTGTTTAGATGGTTTGAGTGGAGTTGACGAGTAGCCAAACTTATTTTCCTTCTTCTCTAAATCATCATTCCTTTGAGCTGATGGACAATAGAACTCCCATTTTGTAGCCTTCTCATCTACAGTATTAAAACCTGTCCAATTCTCACTTATTTCGTTATCCATATAGTACCCATGCAAAAAGGAACAAAGTCAATTTCTATTTAATCTAGCCTGCTCTAAATACAAACCCTCACTTGACAAGCAACCTAAACATTGTTATCTCTTGCAGACACTATAAAATCCCCATGCTCATCAGCTTTCAGGGATCAGAATAGAAATATCATATGACAAATTGCATGTTTGCAGGAAGATGAGATTCAATTACAATAAATGTAAAGTCTACTACTTTAGAGAGCAGATATAAGTAGAAAACTATAACCCAAGGGATCACTATCTTGGAACCAGAGTATAAGAACAGCCACAAAATAAGTATTATTATGAAAAAGAACAAAGAGACATCTTTTGAATTAAGATTTTCCAGTGCTATTGCAGCAAGATTTAGTTCTTGTTTTAATCGTAAAGTAAAGGAATCCCTTGCCCTAATATTTATAAATGTTTTTAAAGATGATATTTAATGACAATTTCCTATAAACAAACAAGTCTTGCTTTTTGATGTAAGTAAATGATGGATAATATAGTTAATTGCATGCCAAAATTGCCAAATTATTAAACTTTAAAATAGCTTATATTTTCTTTTGCATGTATGCTTTAGTCATGAAGTCTAGTTCATTTATGGTGAATTGTTTTCCATTCAATCTGTTTTTCATTTCTAATAGGATTTAATAAAAACAGTAAGGGTGAAGGTGGGGATGGGAAATAAAACTCTTGAATTGAGAATGAAAATTTCAATTAAGGCACAAACTGCTAATTTGCTCATCAGTCATGGCTGTGGGCCTCAACCATAGGGATACCTGGTTGTAACGCAAGTCAAAAAATCATTGATCTCAATAACTCCTAAGCACTGTTTTAGACAGAAGTCCATCATGCATCACGGAATCTTGAAGTAAAAGAGAACTTATTTGTGTACCATTTGTTTTCTAAATTAATTTAAATTTTCATAGCTGTTTTTTTTTCAGATTTAATTCTTGTTATTTATAATCATTAACATATCTAAAAAGTATGGTAATTGATAAGCTGTGTTCACCTAGGATATAATAAAAGGGCCTTTCAAATAATTTCTATTAAATATGCCCTCTGCATAACTTTATACAGTTTAGTGAAATTAATCCTAATTATAAAAGGAAACATAATTTAAAAATTTGAATTTCCTATTATTTATGATCATTTGTATTGGTTTAGTAAAAATATCAACTTAGAGCTAAATTGGGAACCCTGTGATAGACTGATTACTGGGTGGACTTTACCGTGGCATTTGGATTCCTTTAAATGGAACTGGCAATTAGAATATTCTAACAATAATTTTCTCTAAAATAATCTTTGGAGATTATGATTTAGTTTAAAATTAAACCTTTTTACAAAATCAGTTCCAATTTTCTAGAGGGACATCTAATTATAGCTATTTTCTGCACGTGTGTATGAGTGTGTGTGTGCATGTACACATGTAAAGAAAGACACACACAGAGAGAAATATATCACTCATTATATTTTTCAATTACTTTAAAGCAGGGGTTCTTAACCTTTTTTATTCCACGGACCCCTTTGCCAGTCAGCTGAAAGCCATAGGCCCCTTACTAGGTCCACACTATACCATGTATTATTTAATAAATATATCACACCTGCACCAACACATCCCCACAGGAATAATGTTTTTTGAATTTTCAATTCAAGCTCGTGGACCCCTGGTTAAGAAACCCTGCTTTAAAGGGACTTCTTCCTTATCTGAATTAGTGCTTATACACGATTTGTGCTAAATATATGTTTAATGTATTGTGTATAACATTACATTGCTCCCACATACAGCATACACATGATATATAGAGCTTACTCAGCTCAGGTAACACTGGACTCTGAATGCAGCAGAAATGCTCCCCCGTAGCTGCTGAGCTTGCTGACCTCTGCTCCTGGAATGTTTCCCCCATGTATCCTGCCTTGCTCTTTTACTTTTATCTCTGATGGTTGGCTCTGATGAGATGCCATCTCATCAGTGAGGCCTTCCCTGACTACCATAACTAAAACTGCAACACACTTCCCAATCTCCTTTGTCAGTATCCTCTTCCCCTTTCTCTACAGCGCTTCCATCACCAGGGTAATTTACTGCTTTATTTTTTAAAATTTATTCACTGTCTGCCTTCTTCCTATGTGAACACCAGTATGTATATTTCATTTTTGGAAGAAATATATTCCAAGCTAGTACCACAACTTTGCACATTTCATAAATTTGTATAAATGACCAAATTATGTCCATTTTACATAACAAATTTTATTATTTTATAATCACAGTTCATATGTGAAGAGATTTATGGCCCTCTCAATATTCTCTACATTTGACACAAAGCTTCACTATGCTTCACCACTTCTGGGTCATGTGCCCTTTATTCTAGATAGATCCCCCTTCCTAATTGTCTCATTTTAGCAACATCATTTTCCTTTGAGCCCTCTCTACTTTCCCACAAGTTGCAATGCTTCATCTCCAACCCTCTGCAATCTTTATTTCTGGCGTGTTTTCCTTATAATGCCATCCTTTTCAACATCAATGAATTCACACTCCATTGTTGCCACAGCTCATTTGCTGCTATTCTTTCTGACATTTCAGCAATATATCATACTGTTTTTGCTAATTTTAATTTTGCACCTTCTGTGATCTTACATAGATGAAGTGTGAGGGGATAAAGTGATAACATTACACAGCTAAAATGAAATCCTTGGGAAACAACAATTTGAATTTACATGACCATTTGACCATATGTCACACTAGACATCATCGGTTCTTAGAATTTTCAGTCCATAATACAATCAATTTGGCTTGTAAGGAGCTGGTCTAGAAAGCTCCAAATGTAATTTTGAATGCTTAAATATATTGTATGCAAGGTGAAGCTGAGCAAAACTCAATAAGTTCATTGATCCCTCCTAATTCCTTTCTCTCCCATTACATTCTGATCAATAAATACTTTTCCCACTTTAACTCTGAAATCTTCTCTAAAGAGCAGCATATAATTTTTGAAGCATTTCAATAAGGCCTTGTAGTTGATTTGAGAATTCTTCAATTTTATTTTCTTTAGCTCCTGGAGTTTGAGTATAAGTTTGAATGACATCGAAGAGGACTGATGCTGGATCACATTCCATTGGATTCCAGGACACTGATTTAAAAAGATAGCCATTTGGTGCCAGAGTCTTTTTTAATTTTTTTCTGTTATTCACATCTGCCCAATCATTTGTCATAAAGTTATTCAGGGGACACCATAAGTCCACAGATTTTCTGAAAGGACAATATAATAGTAGCTCTTTACCTTACCATCAAACAATGACCTTTGGCAATTTAACTGCTAAGCCAAAATGTTATCATATTCCCAAAGTGTTTCCAAGTCAATTACTCTCTCACACACAAAGACAACTCACTTTGTACCAGATTTGCTAAGATCTCTTCCTATGCAGTCTTAACTTTTAAATGGCTTCCAACAACTTTTGAACTTTTGAATGAGAATGACTTGTTTCTCAGGGAGTTCTTTTACTAAAAGAACTGTAACTATGATTATTTGTTCATTTCATTCACAATTATTTCAAAGGCCTCACTGGTGTAAAGCAATATGCTTCAAGCTGTAGGGACATAAATTATTAACAGAACTCATGCTCACAAAAAGCTAATGGAATAGCTAGGAAGAGAAGAGATAGATAAGGAAAGAAAAAAGGCAATAATTAGAGGTGGTGTGTGCAAATGCCCAATAAATGATACTACCAATAAGTCATTTAAGAGTTCACAGGGAGTGATCAATAAACGACTGGATAATTTAAAATGTTTGTAGTTATTTCAAGGCCCTATCAGAGTGAGGAGAGCATCAATATGGAAGGAGATGTCCAAGCATAAGTAAATAAATAAATAATATTTATTTATTAAATAATATTTATTTATTTATATGAGTAATTCTTGAAAGAGAATTGCATTTGACTAGGTAGAAATGAGTGAAATAAGCATTGCAGAAAGATGGGGGAAAGTGCAACAGGAAGGTTGCTTATGAGTTTTGCAGAGGATAATATAGAGGCTAGTCAAGTTGGAGTAGAAGGTCTTTAGTAAGATGTTCTAAGAGATAAAATTGTAGGGATAGATGTACCAACCTGTTCCCAGATTCTCATTGATTTGGCACTTACACCACCTAAAACACAAATTAAGCCATATATCACCACTGCTTATAAGACCACAATTACAGAGTAATTTCCTTAGAATAATCTTAATGAACTTCTATGAAACACATTTCCTTGTGAAGAGTGCCTAGGCAATTGTGTCAAAGTCCAGTAGGGTGAGCAGGGTGTCCAAATGAAGGGGCTAGCTGGCATGGAGTGTAAGAATTTGAGCAGAGTGAGGAAGGTATCCATGCAGGGTAGACAGCTCAGCACAGGGTGTTAGACCCATGTGCTCTCTAAAATAGGGAGGCATGCCTAACATGCACATAATGGTTTATAAGTAATATATTCCACTAAAAGATTCTGGCCTCTCTGGAAAAAATGGCTGGTTCCATGACAGGGGCAGGGAAAGTATAAGATAAGCTTGCAAAATTCTGCTTTTCCAGAAAGCAAGAAAGTGTTTAAAGAATGATGGAGACATGCCAAAAGGTCATGGGAGCTAGCTCAAAGGGGCTTCACTGACCAAATTTGGGACAACCTGAGCATCAATATAAATAATAATAGGAACATATTATAACTCATTGAATAAAATAGGAAGCCAGGTTCCATAGTAAAATAAGTAAGTAACTAGATTAATTAACAGATTGAGGAGGAGTAGAATATTTGCATAGTTTTAAATACTTATTGATTACAAAGGCAAAATTAGTAGCTTGAAAGGGAAGAAGCCTAGTAGATAGCACCTTATTCAATGCTCAAAATGAACATAATCAATAATGGAACAAATTCAAATCAAAGGATGCAATAAGAAGAACAGAACATACCTTCTGTGATATTCCTCCCATGGATGCATAACCTGAATCTAAACATGAGGAAACATCAGAAAACCCAAAATGAGGTACATTTTATAAAATAATAGGCTGGTATATTGCCAAAATCGTGAGTCAAAGAAAGACTGAATAACCATCCAAGAGAGAAGGAGCCTAAAGAGATATGAGAAGTAAAGTCAGCATATGATTCTGAACTGGAACGTAGTATTATAAAGAACATGATTGGGAGATCTGGCAAATTTGAATGGGGTCTGAGATTTAGGCGATTGTA
>JAQZBX010020295.1:0-33110 GCA_029593785.1 Cabassous unicinctus
TCAGGGTTTATCCATACAATGAGTGGAGAATGGCTCCAGACCAAAGGGTAGGGGCCTCTTTGATCTTTCTGCGCATGCATCTTGTTTTAGGCATGTGTGTGTTGCCCTAGGAATTCCTCCATTGATGCAGGTATGAATATCCCCTCTATCCTAGGGAAGAGTTTCCTCACAGCCCCAGGAACTGCTGGGTGTGTCCTACAGCCAGCAATCCCCTGAGTCAGGCAGCACGACTTTCCTACAGTGTTCTGTAGGAGAACTCGGTGAGCCACCTTCTACATGCAGGGCAAATTCTGGGACAGCAAGTCCCTCAGTCCACCACCAGACAGATTGGGCCAGACATACATGCTCCCAATATGTGCACAAGGGTTCATCTGCTCTATCTAGAATCTGGACCAGGGTTCTGCACTGGGAGCATGGCCAACTTCGTGCTGAGTCTATTGAAGGGTTGCAGATGGACCAGGCAGGGCACCACAAGAGCCTATGTCATTTTAAAAACAAGTTCTTGTAATTTTGTTATAAGAGCATAATTCACAATGGTTTTATAAGAATGTGACATCATTATCATATAGAACACTCCACAAAGATCTCAATTCTGAGAATCAGCATTCTTTGATGGCAAGCAACAGAACCAACCCTGCCTCACTTAAGCAAAAGAATATATTAAAAGGATAGTGGTGCCCAGAAATGTAAAGGAAAAGCTGAGGAACCAGGCTTCAGAAAGCACAAGAACCAGAACTTCTCAGGGAGCAGGAACTAACCAACAGATGAATCAGCTCTGTTTATTTTCGGTCTCTGCCTCACCCAACTCAAGATTTAAGTTTCCGGGAGAGAAAATCTGCTGGTTGGCCAAACTTGGGTCTTGGGCCTACCAGTCAGCCAGGGGGCAGCAGAGCACCTTGACTGATGTCCTACCAGGCTCACCTGCAGTAGAAGGGTAGTTCTCAAGGAAACTGAGGTGTCTCTACCAGAAAAGGGGGATCTTAATGCTGGGAAGGCAACAATAAGACTTTTACACTACAGAGAGGGTCTAAGGCAGAGACATAAGGGGAAATCATCACCACTTTATTTAATGGAGATACTGAGGCACTGAATGAAATTGGTTTGCCCAAGGGGTCATGGTAGAAACGAAACTTTCTGACTCCTACCAGCCAAAGGGGAATTTCTCTTTATTCTCTCTTAGTTGCTAAAGCAGTGGTCTGGAACCTTGCAGTGTATTAGAATTACCTGAGGAGCTTGTTGAAAACAGAGGAGCTACGTTTGGCATGAGGCTAGGGCATCTGTATTTTTAATAAACTTCTCAGTTGATTCTCTTCACAGCCAACTTTGAGACCCACCACAACAAATTTCCATAGTATCTGTTACAGAAAAAAAGAATATTATAGAATTAGGGAAAAGATTTGGGTTTGGTGACCAAAGTTTTTGAGGTCCAAAACTCAAAAACATTGTTAGCCATCTTCATAGTTTGGGGTTTGAGGGAATATAAGGTCAGGAAGTGCTCTTTCCCTCTTGTTATGGATTGAATTGTGTGTCCCCCTCAAAGGATGTATTGAAGTTCCCAACCCATAGGACCTCAGAAGTTGACCTTATTTGGAAATAGGGTTTTTGTAGATGTAATTAGTTAAGATGAGGTGATTCTGGAGTAGGATGAGCTCTTAATCCAATATGACTGGTGTAGATGAGAAGAGAGACAGAGACAGAGACACACAAGGGAAAAGGTGATACGAAGACAGAGTCAGAAACTGGAGTTATACAGCTACAAGCCATGCCACAAGCCAGAAGCTAGGAAGAGGTAAGGAAGGATTCTTCCCTAGAGCCTTTAGAGGGAGCATGACCCCTCTGACACCTTGATTTCAGGCTTCTATCCTCTGGAACTGTGAGTGAATAAATTACTGTTGTTTTAAGCTACCAAGATTGTGGTAATTTGTTATGGCAGCCTTAGCAAACCAATATACTTATTTATAACAAGCCTGGCCCAAGAGGATTGGGAGGGTTAGGTTGTCATCCTAGAAAGCACCTGCCATGGAGCACTACAAGGAGCAGGGGTTGGGACCCCTGTAGGTCTGTCTTGACTATCTACAGTGCTGAAGGGGAAGGATCAGATTATATGGGTAGATTACCCAAGCACTAAGATCTAGAATGCAGAGTAAGGCTGGGAAACAGGCCTACACTGGCACAATCAAGAAAGGGATCTATTACCTTTATCTTTTAGTCTCATCACAACTGATGAAGACAAGCTAACCTAAGGCTCTGAAACCAGCTTTGAGGATGGAGGAGGAGGAAGGATGCTGTTCTCCTGGCTGGGAGCTGTGCTCCTCCACTCTTCACCTGGCTACTCCAGTCCATCCTTCAGGTTTTCACATAAATATCACCACAGAGAGGACTTCCTAATCCCCCAATCTAAAGTAAAAGTAGGACCCCTGCTGTTCTCTTTTGTGGAATTCAGTTCTTTCCTGGGGCCAGCTTCATGTGCAGTTGCAGAGTGTAGCAGTTTGACATTATTTATGAATCCCAAAAATATATTTGATTGTTTGTAAACTGGTCTGTTCCTCTGGGCGTGATACCCTTTGATTGTATTAGATTCAGCTGAGATACCTTTGATTTATGATTAGGGCTTTGATTTGACCATATCATTAGGGCATGGAGGGTTGAGTCCCCACCCCCTTGGTGGGCTATATGAATGGATGCTCAATCAAGAACACAGAAGCAGATACACGAGAACAGAGGAAGGGAACTCCATGGACTCGGAAGAGGATCCTGTGGCCCCGGGAAGAAGATGAGCCGTTTGCCTGATAGTTTGCAGCTGACTTTGTGAGGGGAACAGAGCAGCTGAGCCCAGAAAGAAAGAGCCCTCCAGCCTACAGTTGAGATCAAAAGGCTCTGGGGCCACGGAGCCTTAAGCGAGAGAGGAAGGCTGAACCCTCGCATACATCGCCTACCATCTTGCTTCAACACATGACAACAGACTTTGGGTGAGGAAGTACCTCTTATGGTACCTTGAGTTGGACTCTTGAGGGCCTTGTAACTGTAAACTTCTACTCCAAATAAATACCTTTTATAAAAACCAACAGATCTCTGGTACTTTGCATCAGCACCCCTTTGGCTGATTAATACACAGAGGATCCTCCATTTAGGAGAACTTCACACTTGGTTTAATGCTCTGCTGTCGTCTTGAAATTCTTAAACAGTTTTTGAACAAGGATCTTGCACTTTCATTTTGCACTGGGTCCCACAAATTATGTAGCTGGTCCTGTTCTTTTCCTTCCTTGGACTTGGAACAATTTTATTGCTGTAGCCCAAACACCTGTGACAGTGTGTGTCACTACAGGAATGTTGTTTAACTATTTGAAATTATTGTTATTTGACTTTTTTACATACAACAAAAAAGCATATTTATGTGATCCAACATAACATATTATGGATGAATGAATGAAAGAATGGATAGATGAATGAATGATGGTGGGAAGAAAAGATACCTTGGAAGTGGGTTGTTGACAAAATAGCCATTCCCTTCCTTCCTTCCGATTAGAACACCAACTTTGATCAGATGTCCACTCCTTCCCCCAGTGACTCGGGGGAGGCAACCCATCTCCAGTTTCTGAGTAGATGCTGATCAGCCTATATTTCTTCTCTCCTAAGAACAACCTTTCTTCCTCTGGACGTCATCAGGTTTGAATGCTACTTCTGGAACTGCTGGAGCCATCTCGCCACCAGCTAACAATGAAACCTACCCTCAGCACAGAGCAAAGTCAATGGAATTGCGGAAATGCAATTTCTTGATGTATTGTGGATGGCCCCTGATACCTCTGAGCTTCTAATTATGTGAGATGATAAAATTTCCATGTCATTTATTGTGGTTATCTATTTCTCTGAAACAATTTCATTAAAACAACATCTCTTTTATTTCACAAGGTCATGGGCCAGGAATTGGAGCAGGACTCCATTAGGTGGTTCTTTTGCTCCCCATGGCATTGACTGAGGTTGCTAAGGGCTATTCAGCTGGGTGGTGGGCTGGTCTCAAGAGACCAAGGTGGCTTCCCTCACATGTCCAACACCTTGGCAGTGAGGGCTAGGAGGCTCAGCTGGAACTGTCAACTGGTGTAGGCAGCTTCTCCAGCAGTCATCTCAAGGAGTTGGACTTCTTACATGGGTACAGGGCTCCCAGAGAGTGTTCCAAGATACTATATATAGAAGCTGCCAATCTTTTAAGGCTTCAGCATGGACTGGCACAGCATCGCTTCCATCACGTTCTATTGGTGATTCAAGGAGAGATTCAAGGAGAGAGGACATAGATTCCACTTCTAGATGGGAAAAGTATCAAAGAGTTTAACCCCCCCACACACATTACCTAAGTCAATTAGACTTATTGTTATTTACAGGCAAAAGAATCCTAAATAATTCAAAGAAATTCAAAATTTTCCCAAGCCTGGGGAGATATTTTTGCCTATTCTCCTAACAAAGGGGTCTGCAAAATTTTTCTGCAAAGGGTTAGATAGTTAATATTTTAGGTTTTGTGGGCCACATGGTCTCTGTTGCAACTATTCAACTCTGCAGTGAGGCATGAAAACAGCCATGGAAAATATGTAAGTGAAATAGCATGGCTGAGTTCCAGTAAAAATTTTATTTATAGTTACTGAAATTTGAATTCCATATAATTTTCACGTCATGAAATATTCTTCTTTTGTTTTTGTTGTGTTTTTTTTTCCAATTATTTAAAATGTAAAAACCGTTCTTAAGCTTGTGGGCTGTACGAAATGAGGCAGGCTGGAGTTGGTGCCCAGGCCATATATTTTACTGACCTCTGCTCTAAAACATGAAGTTTGCTCCAGGCTCAGGGTCTTTGTACATGCCTTGGCCCATTGTCTGGAATACCACTCCTATATCTTCATGTGGTTTGTACCTTCTCTTCATGTGGGTTTTAGCTCAAATATATCCTCAGAACAGCCTTTTGAATACTTTATCTGAAATAGTCCCCTTACTCTGAAACACATTATCCCCTTATGTTTTCTTGATAGCATCTCACCTTTTGAACTTTTGTTCACTTGTTTGTGTACATATTTATTGGTTGCCTCTTCTCCAAACCCACCAGAGTATAAGCTGAAGGAAGCAAGGATCTTGCTTGTCTTATTCACCACTCTATGCCAATTTCCTAGCACAGTTCTTGGCATACAACAGATTCTCAATTAAATATTTGTTGACTCAATAATGATTAAAACTCAATTTTCCTGGGCTTAACAAGAACATAGAAGGCTATTCAAATAATGCTTATTGAATGAGAGAAAGATAATTAAAGCAGAGGACAGAGAGCTGGCAGTAATCAAGTTATCATCTGCACTCAGAGAAGCTTTTGTCCCTCTGTTATTTTCCTGTGTTTCAGGCAAAGGCTGGAGGAAAAAAAATTCTCCACAAATAATTCTGAAGATAGTTATTTTCCTTTTCCTTTCTTGGCAGATATGAACGACTTACCTTGTCTGTTTGGAGACAAGAAAGGGGGAAACAACCTTATTTGTGGAGACAGAGTATCATTGTGGCAGTTGTGAAATAGTATTTGGAAGCTAGTTATGATTCCACGAAATTCCCAAAGTCCCTGGGGAGGAAATAGCAAAGGTCTTGGGTGGCATGGAAACAATATATTTGACAGAGTTGGGAATCACATCAGGCTAAACCTGTCCGCAAGAAGGAGGTTGGAAAAAGCAGCAGCAGGTATGACTTTCAGGACCAGGAAGGCTTGAACTTGAACAGGGTGTACCCATGGTGTTGGGTGGTGGCCAGAGCCCAACAATTTGGTCTTGGGGTTTCCAACCCTGGGGACAGAAGTGGCTTCCATCCAGTCTTGCCTCTAGTTGTTAAAACAAACAGATTGGCAGGGTCTAATGAGCCCGCTGTAGGTGAATGTAATAAACAGGAAGTATCCATGGAAAGCAGCGAATTCCATAGTATTGAGTTCAGGTTAGGAACCAAGCTCTGGGACAGAGAAAGCACAGAGTAGAAACAGAGTGAAGCTTATAGATAAGGTAACAAGAGGCTGACTTGAAAATGCCGAGCAAAGTGCAAAATGCACGTATTAGCTAGCTGGGCCTAAGGAAGTGACTATGACTTTGGACACTTGATTCCCTGCTGGTGAATAAGGCAGAAAAAAACAGAGATAAATCTAGGTCTCTTATCTGGACTTTTTGGTGGCAGGTGGTGGGAAAGCTAACAAAAATTGGCCAAAGCTTAAAATGGAATTTATTGGCTCACATAATTAATACTTAGTGCTGACATCAGGTATGGCCAGATCCAGGATCTTAAATAATGTTTTCAGTACTCGAGCTCTCTCTTTTTTCATCTCTTAACTTTTCTTTCTTCTGTGTTGGCGTCATTCTCAGAGAGGCTCCGTCCACGATGTAGTGACCCACACCAGCTTTGGGTTTACATCCACCCAGTTTTAAGTTTAGCAAAGAGTGCCTTTGGCCTGGTTGCTCTAGCAAGTCCAAGAATTCTATCTCGCTACCTCTGATTGGGTCAGGTACCCATCCCTGAGTACATCCCTGGGTCACTACCCAATCACTGGGCCCAGGAGGCTGTAATGCTTTATTGATCAACTCTGAGTCACATGCCCCCTTGAAGCCTAGTGGTGTTGGCTCAACCCAAATCTCATGGACTAAGAATGGGAATGGAGGGGTTCCCCAAGAAGTACTCAAACACTGTTTCCATAAGAAGGTGTATGGAAGCTGGGTAGGTAAAAACCAAAACAAAAGAATTAAACAAAAAACAAATGTCTACAACCAGTAATCCTTACACTCAAATAGCCCTTGGATTGCTAGGTGTCAAATTAAAAAAAAAACAAAAAACAAAAATTCACCTATTTTTTATCTCGATTTGTCTAGAGACATATTTTTCAGCTTGGAAATAATTCATGAAGAAATTTTAGCATAGGAGAAGGACCAGGAAAAAGATGACCCAGATAATACCTAATGATACCTAGTGCTCGTGGTTCCATGCCAATCTTACTTTCTTTCCATGGCTCCACGCCCTTCTAGTCCTCCAGCTTTCTGACCACTTTTACCCAGCCCTTAAGCACTGGTGTTTTCCCAAGTTTCGTTCTTGGTTTCCAGCTCTTCTCTCTCTGAATACCGTTACAGGGGAATTTTCATTCAGTCTTTTCAACAGGTGACCTCTGAGAGCCTCCTTTGTGCCAGGGACTGTGCCCAGCATTCTCTTGGGTTAACTCCTGACTATCAATGTGTTAATGACACCCACCCTCTGCAGCCCAGAGCTCTCCCTTCAAATTCACACTTGTAAATTCATATAGCAAGGACTTTATAAATAGTACTAGAATGGATGGATGGATGGATGGATGGTTGAATAATTGCTTTTTGCTCAACATTTCAAATTCAACATGCCTAAAAATGAAACCCTCTTCCTCCCTAATCCTATTCCTACTTGGGCTTGGTAATACCCTGTAGGGACAGAAACCTCAGCCTCCTTTCTCTTGTCTCCTTACATCAAAAACAAAACAAAACAAAACAAAAAAACAAAAAACAAACCACTAACAACACCAAGTTCCACTGATTTTAACTCAATATTTCTCAAGTCTATTCCCTTGTCCCCCACCTCTCCTCCTCCTCCCCTAATCCAGACCTGCATCACCTTTCACCTGGACACTGCCACAGCCTCCCTACTGGTGTCCTTGCCTCTGAGTAGGTCCCCACAGCAGGCACGCTCCCCTGCTTCAGTGGCTCTCCGTTGACTCTTGAATGAAGATCGCGCCCCTTAATGTGCTAAGCCAAGCTCCCTGTGTCCTGGGTTCTGCCTCCCTTTCCAGCCTCGCCTCGGACAGTGCCTCGCCTCGATAGCTGTAGTCTCCTGCACACCGTATACAGCTTCATTCCACCATGGCTTTGCTCAGGCCCTACCTTAGGTCTGGAATATACCACCCCCCCACCCCCCACCCCCCGCTCCCATTTATACACATCATTCAGCCAAGGTGCCAGGTCCTCTCGGAAGCCTTGCTGACCTTCTTCAGGCTGAACTGGGCGCCCTCTAGTCTGCTCCCACAGCGCACCGGCCTTCCCCTATCACTGCGTTGTAAAGGTCAGGTTCTGAGGCTGTCAGATCCTTTTCTGAGCTCCTTTAAGGTGCGGGCATGTCTTATTTATCCTTGGTTTCCTAGTGTCTAATCCAGCACCTGAAACATAGTAGGATTTTAAGAAATGCATAATGAATGAATGAAAGAACAGTTACAGTTGTAGGTTTACATTTCCTCTTAAGTGAAAATGAGATTTTGGCCTTGGTAGCTTTTGCAGTGTGAAAGAGGGACCCCTGAAAATACCAAAAACTAAAAGGGATTATTGTCCAACTTTGAGAGAGAATGTTGCCAGCAGAGATTTCGAGGTAGTCTGATTTACAGTTTCTGGTCCAAAGGGTTCACTCTAGAGACCACAGGTAAATACTAAAGACCCTAAAATACATGTTGGTCTGATACCATGGGTCAGAAAAATGACTAGTGAAAAATCAGATATTTCTCTAGGTTAAACAGATTATTTACTCACAGCCAGCTCTTCTAAGTCTTAACCTGAATGCTCAGACTAATATTTTCAAGGTTTGAAATTCATAGGTATTGTCAGCTAGTCTTTGCACTGTATTCTCTAAGTGTGAAATTAGCAAGCAGTAGTAGCCCTGTAGAAGGCATTGAGCAAATGGTTATTTACCTTATATTTTCTTAATGAAATATACAGAAGGTTTCACCAAAACAATATCATTCATTCATTCAACAAATATTTTGTGAGTACTTGCTATGTGTTAGGCATTGTTGTAGGCCCTGGGAATACAAAAGTAAACAAAATAAACTTCCTTAACTAACAGAGCCCTTGTCTCTTATGGAGTTTGCATTCTATTGTGAAGAGACTAATAATAAATCATACCCCAAAAATGCACCAGCAAAAGTGGTGAAGAAAAATAAAGTAGGGTAAGGAGGTAGAGGTGCACTATTTTGGATAGGGAAGGCAAGGAAGTTCTCTCTGAAAAGATTCTATTTGAACAGAGACTTGAAGGGAGAAAAGGACTCAACCATAGATAGTTGTTGGAAGAGAATTACAGGCAGAGTGTTTTAGTTTGCCACAGGCTACCAATGCAAAATTCTAGAAATGAGTTGGCTTTTATGATGGTGATTTATTAGGGTAAAAGCTTACAGTTCCGAGGCTGTGAAAATGTTCAAATCAAGGCATCATCAGAGATGCTTTCTCAGCAAAGGTTGGCTGCTGGTCAGATCCTGGGCTCCTGCCACATGGCAAGGCAAAATGCTGCTGTGGGCCATCAAGCACATGGCAGGGCTTGCCTCTTCTGCTTTGAGCTGCTCTGTGAGCCTAGCTTCTGTGCTCTGCTGGTTTAGAGCATACACAGCCTTTGGCCTCTGGGACCTCTCTCAGCCTCTTAGGGGCTTCTTTGTCTTTCTGGGAATGCAGGTGATCCTCTTTCTCACATGGCTGAGTCACAATGGTCATCTTTCCCTGTGTCTTTCTGCTTCCAGTTCCCAGTTTATGTAAGACCTCAGCAAGAGAGTGGAGACCCAACTTGGGTCATGCCTCACTGATGTAGTCCAATCAAAGGCCCTAAAGTGTTCAAAATCAAAAGGCGATCTAATCAAAATCCCTTAACTGAGTCTATTGCAATCAACGGGTCCCACACCCACAGGATTGGATTAGTTCTAAGAATATGATCTTTTCTGGGATTCACAAAAAAACTTCAAATTGTCACATTCCACCCTATGAATCCCAACAAGACATGTTTTTTCCATATGTAAAATACATTCATTACATCACAATATTTCAAAAATCCTTAAATCATTTCAGTAGCAATGCTAAGTACAAAATCTCATAAAAATCAGTTATAGGCATGCAGTCTGTCTTGGGGCAAAATTCCCCTTCAGCTGTAGACCTGTGAAACTTAGAAAACAAGTTTTCTGTGTCCAGTATACAAAGGAGAGACAGTCATAGGATAAATATTTTCATTACCATAGGGAGAAATTGGAAGGAAAACTGGCGTCATGGGTCCCAAACAGTTCCAAAAACCTGCAAGGCATACTCCATTAGATTTCAAAGTCTGAGCGTCATCTATAGGATGATGGTTTCTTCTCCTTGGGGCCTCATGGAGGCCCACCCCTTCCATGGGCTTGCCCAGTGGCCATCTTACTGGTTCCACCTCTTCTCTAGCATCTGGGTGGTGGCTAAGCTCTAGCCTCACCCTCCAAGAACCGTGGGGTGATGGCCACAATCACCCCAATCTCTGGGGCACAGTCTCATCCCCCTTAGCACATCAGGGTGGCAGCAACATTCTCCCTACTCCCAGGCACATAGGCCCAATCCCCTCAGAAGAGTGGAGTGGCAACCTAACTTCCCTAATCTCCAGAGAATATGCCCCACCCTCTCTGTAGCCCAGGGAATCTGGGCTCTTCCTGAACAAGGAGGCAAAGGCCCGTGCCCTCTCCAAGTCTCAGGGTACACTCACCCTCTCTACACACATGGGTGGGGTCCCTCTCTTGGCCAGAGAAGATGTCTTAAGTCCAGACCTTAGCTTCCACAGTTTTGCTCTTGAAGTGGTTTCTTCTTCACTTTCTCCCTTTTCCTGTAACTTTTAGTACAGGCTGAAAATGGTTTTGTTCACACAGATCTCATAAATAGCTTGTTGGTTTTCCATGCAGTTCACAGGGGTCCAAGCCGACAGACAGAAAGACCTTCCATAAGTCCTTCCTGGATAACTGCATTTCCAGTCCTGACTTACAAGGAAATTGTTGCCTAGTTTCAAGTTAATTTAAGTCTTCACATAGGGCCCTATTGGCTGAGGACTTGATTTCTGGAAGCTTGGAATTTCCCAAACCATCGATTTCTGGTTTCTTTGTGCTGAGGACTTCAGTTCTCAGCTTATCTCTTTCCTCTTGTATTTTGCTATAAGCTGCAAGGAGAAACCAGGCCACATTTTCCACATTTAGTTTAGAAATTTCCTCAGCTAAGTGTCCAAGTTTGTCACCTTCAAAATCTGCCTTCCAGCTAACATCAGAAGTCAATTACAAAGTTTTCTGCCACTTTAAAACAAGGATTGACTTCCTTCCAGTCACAGTCATGATTTCTAAGGCCTCATCAGAAATAACTGTAGGGTTCGTATTCCTACTAACAGTCTCTTCAAGGCAATCTAGGCCTTTTCTACCAAGCACCTCGAAAATCCTCCAGAATCTTCCCCTTATCCATTTATAAAGCTCTTCCAAAATATTTGGTACTTGCAGGCAGCAGCACCCCCCTCACTTAGTACCAATTTCTTGTTTTAGTTTGCCACAGGCTGCCAATGCAAAATTCTAGAAATGTGTTGGCTTTTATAATGGTGATTTATTAGGGTAAAAGCTTACAGTTCCAAGGCTGCAAAAATGTCCAAATCAAGCCATCATCAGAGATGCTTTCTCACCAAAGGTCAACTGCTGGTCAGATCCTGGGCTTCTGCCATTCGGCAAGGCAAAATGGCGGCTCTCTGTATGGGTCTCGGCATTCTCCTCCTGGCCACTTTCTTTCGGCGCTCAGCTGTGGGCCATCAAGCACATGACAGGGCTTGCCTCTTCTGCTTTGAGCTGCTCTGTGAGCCTAGCCTCTCTGCTCTGCTGGTTTAGAGCATACACAGCCTTTGGCCTCCAGGACCTCTCTCAGCCTCTCAGGGCTTCTTTGTCTTTCTGGGAATGCAGGTGATCCTCTTTCTCACATGGCTGGGTCACAATGATCATCTTTCCCTGTGTGTTTCTGCTTCCAGTTCTTAGTTTATGTAAGACCTCAGCAAGAGAGTGGAGACCCAACCTGGGTCATGCCTCACGGACGTCGTCCAATCAAAGAGGGAACCGTGGGTGCACAGCCTCATGGGAGGAGTGTAGTTGTACTTCGCCTGAAGAATTCCAAGAAGACCTGTGGGGGGAGAATGGTAGGAAATGAGGCGAGAAGAGGTATTGTGGTCATATCAGGCTTTTGCTTTTACTCTGGTAAGATGAAAAACCATTGGAGGTTTTTCTTATTTTTTTAAAGATTTATTTTATTTATTTATTTCTCCCCCTGCCCCCATTGTTTTTGCGCTCACTGTTCTGCGCTCCGTGTCTTTTTGTTGTGTGCCTGTCTTCTTTTTAGGAGGCACCGGGAACCAAACCTGGGACCTCCCATGGGAGAGGGAGGTGCCCAATGGCTTGAGCCACCTCCGCTCCCACTTGTGTCTCTCATTGTGTTTCCTCGTTGTGTCTCTTCGCTGTGTCATCTTGTTGCATCATCTTGTTGTGTCAGCTCACCGTGCTAGCCTGTTGCATCAGCTTGCTGTCTTGCTCATCTTCTTTAGAAGACACCGGGAACCTAACCAGGGACCTCCTATGTGGTAGGCAGGCGTCCAACTGCTTGAGCCACATCTACTTCCCACCATTGGATAGTTTTGATCAGTGAAGAAACATGATGTAATTTATGTTCTAATAGGATCACTCTGGGTGAGACTTGACTTCAGGATGCAAAGGCAGAAACTAAGAGGCTAGTTAGGAGGCTGCTGCAGCAATCCAGGCAAAAGATGATGGTGGCTTGGACCAGGGTGGTAGTATAGGAGGTGGAAAAGTGGCCATATTATGGACTTGTTTTGAAGATTCAGTAACAAAATTTTGCCAGTGATCAAAGTGGATTGTGAAACAGGGGAGAAGAGGATGGCTCTAAGGTTTTTGGCTTGAATATCTGCAAGGATGGATTTGCCATTTTAAGGACTGGGTTTGGGGAGAAACCCGGTTCCTTTTTAAGTTTGTGATGCCGATTTAGATATATGAATAAAATGTTGAGCAGTCAATTTTCCAGACTTCAGGAGAGAGGTCAAAGCTGGGATAGACATTTAGAAGTTGCTAGCTTGCAGAATGTATTTGAATCTTAGGGCCTGGACGGGGTCTCCTAGGAGGTGCATGTGAATAGACATTTGGAAATGTACCTGGGACATTCTAATGTTCAGAGGTTGGGAAAAGGAAGAAGAATCAGCAAAGGAAACTAAGGAAGAGGGAACATTGAGATAAAAGGAGACCCAAGAGGAAGGGAGTCATTGGTGATCCAGAGGCCAAGGGAAGAAATATTATTGTGCCTGAAGTAAGAAACAACCTACCAAATTATAATTTGCCCCAAGTCTCAGTGGATGGTGTATTTTCACATATATGAGAAGGTGTGTATGTGTATACACTTTTCCCCCCATTTTCTTTATTATTTTTGGCCTGGGGCCACCCAGTTAACGTTTATTCCCTTTGCTTTGTCGCCTAGAAGTTTCAAGTTTGTGTGGTACAGGATTTCAGTACTGCATTTGTGTTTTAGGTAGCTAAAAGCTGCTGGAAGCAATATACCAGAAATGGGTTGGCTTTTACAACGGGAGTTTATTGGCTAGCAAGCTTACAGTTCTGAGTCCATGAAAATGTCCAAATCAAGGCATTAGGTGACATTCTGTCTCCAAAGACTGGCTGCTGGTGATCCTGGACTCCTCTGACAAATGGGAAGGCACATGGCTGCATCTCCCTTCTCCTCTGGGTTTCGTCACTTTCGGCTTCCTGGTTTCCCTGCTTCTGTGGGATCTCACTGTGTCCCTGTGAGACTCCATCTCTCCACATTCATCCTGTTTATAAAGGACTGCAGTAAGAGGATTAAGATCCACCCTGGTTTACACCCTACTGACGTAATCTAATCAAAAGGAAGGTCCCACCTACAATAGGTTCATACTCACAGAAATGGATTAGCTCTAAGGACATGCTCTTATCTGGGGTCCATAAAAGCCTCAAGCTACCACAATCTGTGTGGTCATGAACTTCATTATTTCTCTTTTCCTCTGTGGCAGCTGAAAGATCAGTTAACTTTCCATCTATGTTTCTAAGAAAAGCCTGAAGCACTGAGCATATGCCAGAATTGCCCATTCATAAAATCATTTGTTAATTCATCTGCTCACCAGATGATTACTGGGAATTTACAATGTTCAGGTAGTATTCTAGGTGCTGAGGATATAACCACAAACCACATGGACCCAGCACTGTCCCGCCAACAGGAAGCTTACATTCTAGTGGAGTGAAGAGAAACAAGGAGAGGGAGAGAGGGTGTATTCGGTGTGTGGGGGTCAACAAACAAACAAATCAAATAATGTCAAATTGTTATGCAGGCACTGAAGAGAACCATCAGGGAAATAAGATATAGAATAGCAATAGAGTCTAAAAGGGAAGGACTACTTTTGGCTGGGTGGGCAGGAAAGCCTCTCTGAAGAGTCAGATCCTGAAGCCTCCAGAGTAACCAGCAAATCTTTTTCTTTTTAGAGTCCTGAACTGAAATTTTGTTCCCAGTTCCAAGGAAGCCCCACTGCTCTTGGTTGTCTCCTAGCTTACTGAGAACAATGAAGGAAACCTGCCTTCAGTTCTATCATCATTTACAATTTACAGTATTATCCAAAAATTAGTTGGAATTTATCAAAATCCATCTTCCAACAACGTGGTTAGTTACCATTTAGTTTAGCTCACATTTTTTGGGAACATTTACTACTACATTGCACACACTGGTCTGTGTAAACATTTTACACACATCCTATCATTTAACCTTTTTTATTTACTTTTTATTAGAGAAGTTGTAGGTTTACAGAAAAATCATACATAAAATACAGTCATTTAATCTTCACAATGGCCCTGTGAGGTAGGTACTATTATTATCTGCATTTTGCACTTAAAAAACCAGAGGCTTAGAGAGATTAAGTGAATTGTTCAAGGTCACATAGTAAGTGGCAGAGTTGTGCTTAAAAGTCCCACCTGCCTAAGGGTTAGAACTTTGCTCTGAGCACTCCTTTGAGAAAGACAATGAGGAAGTTCTAACAGCGCCCTTTAAGTACCACAAGTTCTAACAACGCCCTTTAAGTATCAATTATTGTCAGATAAGAAGCTAAAATAAAAGTTTACAGGTGTTAGGATTTCTCTGTGGTTAAATAATCTTTGGAGTCTTTCAAGACTCCAAAGATTCTAACTTTAATGGTGTCAACCAAATTCCATCCTAAAATGAAAATGTAGTAATTTGGGTCAAAAGTTTAAAAACAGCCTACATTGTCTTCCAGGGATGCTATAAATGGAAATTCAAGGAAGTAGTTCAACAAATAAAGATAAAAATATTTTTGTAAGAACACCAAATATTTGGGTTTCATTTCTTAGCTCAGTTTAAAAACTAATTTCAAGATTTTTAAAAGCAGCTATGGCAATTGTTAAGATTTTAAAAGTTCATATAATAGTAATACAAGTTAACATTTACTGAGCATTTATTATATCTGACAATGTACTGTGTACATTATTTCACCTGTTCTTAATTATAACTGGATGAAATATATTATTCCCTTGTTTTAAAGATGAAGACATTGAGACTTAGATAGTTAACTTGCCTGAGATCCAAAGTCATTAAGGGTCAAAGCCAGTATTTGAACCTAGGGCTCCAAACCTTACGCTTTTTTTTTTTAATTTTTAATTTTGAAATAATTTCAGATTTACAGGACAGTTGCAAAAATAATACAAATCCCATAGAGAGAATGTCAACATACCTGCAGCCCCCTATAATACCCAGATTCCCCAATTTAAACATTTTGCCACCTTTGCCCTATCATTCTCTTAATCTAACATCTAGCTAGCTAGCTAATCTATTTTTTGAACATCTGAGAGCAGGTTGCACACACCATACTCCTTGAACACATAATACTTCCATGTATATTTCCTACAAACAAGGATACTCACTTATATAATCACCTAAAGCACATTATCAAGTTCAAGAAATTTAACATTTATGTAAAGGTTACATTCTATATTCGAATTTTTTCTTATGTTTCAATAATGTCCTTTTGAGTCTTTTCTCCTCAATTCTTAGATCCCATCTAGTATCATGTATTGCATTTGTCATTACTTTAGTTTCTTTCTTTTCTTTTAATTGTGGAAACATATATACAACATAAATCTTCCTATCCCAACCCCTCTCAAGCATATCATTCAGTAGGATTAGTCACATTCATAATGTTGCAGTGCCCTCACCACCACTGCAAAAGAAACCCTACACTCATTTTGCAGTAACTTCCTATTGCCCCTGCCCCACTCCTGGTAACCTGTACTCTACTTTCTAAGAATTTGCATACCTATACCCCTGTGTCCCCCGACCTCAGTGTTAGCTCTTGTCATAAATTATCTGTTTATACATTATGAGTCCCAAACCACTGATTTATTGTGATATTTTATGCATTTGCCTTTTAGATCCTGTAAGAAGCAAAAAGTAGAGTCACAAATCAAAAATGCAGTAGTTCTGGTATTTATATTTACCCATGCCATTATCTTTGCAGGAGATCTTTATTTTTCATGTGGCTCCCGTCAGTTGTCCAGCATCCTTTCCTCTTATCCTGCACTCCCTTTCACATTTCTTGTAGGGTTGTTCTAGTGGCAACAAAGTCCCTCAGTTTTTGTTTATCTGGGAATGTCTTAATTTCTTCCTCATTTTTGAAAGACATTTGTGCCGGATTCAGAATTCTTGGCTGACAATATTTTGCTCTCAGAACTTTAAATATGTCTTCCCACTGCCTTCTTGCCTCCATGGTTTTTATTTTTTTGTTTTTTAATTTTTTTAAATGAGAAATCAGTACTTAATCTTATTGGGGCTCCCTTGTATGTGACATGTTGCTTCTCTTTTGTGGCTTTCAGAATTCTCTCTTTATCTTTGTTATTTGACAGTTTGATTATAACAAGATACAGTGTGGGTGTATTTTTATTTGGAAGTCATTGAACATCCTGGTTGTGTACATTCATGTCTTTCACTAAATTTGAGAAGTTTTCAGCCATTATTTCTTTGAATATTCCCTCAGCTCTTTTCTCTCTTTCTTCCCCTTCTGGGTCTCCCCAAATTTGTATATTGGTTTGTTTGATGGTATCCCACAGATTCCTCAGGCTCTGTTCACTTTTCTTCATTCTTTCTTCTTTCTGCTCCTCAGACTAGATGATTTCAATTGTCTTATCTACAAGTTCACTGATCCTTTCTTTTGCCGGCTACAATCTGCTGTTGATTTTTTATTTCTGTTATTACAGTCTTCAGCTCTTGTTCCTTTTCATAATCTCTATCTCTCTATTGATATTCTCTTTGTGTTCATTAATTGTTTTCCTGTTCTTTTAGTTCTTTGTCCATGTTTTCCTTTAGCTCTTTGAGAATATTTAGGACCATTCTTTAAAAGTCTTTGTCTGGAATGCCCCAGGTTTGTCCTCCTCATCAATGGTTTTTAATGCTTTAATCTACTCCTTTGCCTGTGTCATCACTTCCTTTGTCTCTATATGTTTTATAAACACCAAATATTTTGATATTTTCATGTTTTCACTGGAATTTAGACTCTGAAGTGTCTGCTCCTTAAGCTTATATGCAGCTAGTGTTATGACAGAGCTTTCCTTAAATGCCAGGAGCTAACACAAAAAAATAATAATCAGGTGACAAAAAAGAAAACACCTTTCCCAGTCTTTGCAGATTGACCTTCAGTGAATGTTTTTCTTCAGGGCTTATCCATACAATGAGCTTGGAGAATAGCTCCAGCCAAAGGGTAGGGGTCTCCTTGATCCTTTCTGCATGTATCTCTTGTCTTGGCATATGTGTATGGCCCTGGAAATATCCTGTTTATATGAACATAAAGGTCCCCTCTTCCCTAGGAAACAGTTTCCTCATGGCCCGAGGCACTGCACTGTATATTCTACAGCCAGCAGTCCCTTGCCCCAGACAGCACGACTGTCTGCAGGAGAGCTCTATAAACTGCCTCCTACATGCAGTGCAAGTTCTGGACAGCAAGTCCCTCAGGCCACCACAAGAAAGCTTGGGCCAGACATACATGCTCCAAGTATGTGCATGAGGGTTACTTTGCTTCCTCCAGAATGGGGTCAGTGAGTCACAATGGGAGCATGGGCTGGTTGTGCACCAAGCTGGTGAGGGGTAGGGGACAGTTCAGCTAGGGTGCCAGAAGATACTACCTTTTTTATTTTTTTAAAAAAGATTTATTTATTTATTTACTTTTTATCCATTTTTACCCCCCTCCCCACATTTTTGCTGTTTTTGGGTCCATTCACTGGGCAACTCTCTATGTCCATTTCCTGCCCTCTCTTCTCATTCTTCTCCTCCTGTCTTCACTGGGATTCAATCCTGGGAACTTCCGGTGTGGGAGAGAGGCATCTTACCACCCGCACCACCTTAGTTCCTGGTTTTCTGGTGCATCTAGTCTTGGCTCTCCCTTGTGTCACTCTCCTGTTACGTCATTTTGCTGCATGGCTTGGCGGGGCCTGATGGCGCACCCGCTTGTGGGGACTGATGGCGCTCACGCGCACAGGGCCTGGTGGCCCGTGCGCCTTCTGTATTTTTCTTTTTTCTTTTTACCAGGAGGTCCCAGGGATCGAATCCAGGTCCCTCCATATGGGAGACGGATGCCCAACCACCTGAGCCACACCTGCCCCCCACCTACCTCTTTTAAGTGAGCTTTTTCTTGATTCGGCACTTGCCCTGTTACTGCAGTCCTTTGTTTTCTGGAGCTTTGAGAAAGATGTTTCTGCTAGTTCTTGCTGGTTGTCTAAAGCTTCTGGGGTGGGCTGGGGTGGGGTGCAGGAGAAGGAGCCCTGAAGCGTCTCCTGCTGCCGCTGTGATGGGGTGGGGCCTCCTATTTAATCCTACCCTCTTTTGTTACATCATCTTTTTCCTATGCATGCTTCAGAAAGTAGCTTTTCTCATTAGGTTCTTTTCATTCTTTAGACAAACAGCATTGGAAGAAGTGTCTTTTTTTGTCTGGTATTCTGTTTCCTCACCTTAAAACAATGTGATTAACTGGATGTTTTCCATGAACTCTTGCAGCTCTAAAGCTCTGTGATTCTGATGCTCCATGAATAGCCCAGTTCAAAGATACCTGTTGGTGTTCAGTGAGACTTCTCCTTTTCTCATCTGATTTGGAGCAAAATTGTAGAAAATCGGAACTTTTAAATCAATTTCATAGATTTATCTACTATTTTACTTTCCACTCATGGATATATTATTTGGTCCTCCTTAGTTGCAAAATGTTTACTCACTGTCACTTACAATACCTCTCACTAACAGTAGCCTGGAGAAATAGATTTGCTTTGCTTTTCCTCATCTATAGTTGGGAAACTAGGCTATCCTGATATTTTAAACTGGCTTTCCTGGGGTCAGTAGCAGAGGAAGGACTGGGACCTCCAACTCTGAAATTTCTAATCTTCTTCCATTTGTCCACTCATTCTTTCATTTGGTTAGTCCAGAGGTTGGGTAACTACAGCATATGAGCCAAATCAAGCCTGCCATCTGTTTTTGTATGGCTCATGAACTACGAATGGTTGTTACATTTTTTAATGGGTGGAAAAAAAATAAAAGGAAGACTTTTGTGACACATAAAAATCATATGAAATTCACATTTCAGGGTCCCTTAATAAAGTTTTATTGGAACACAGCCACCATGCTCATTTGCTCATGAATTGTTTGTGACTGGTTTTGTGCCACAGTGAGAGTTGCATAGTTGTAACAGAACTGTATGGACCACAAAGCCAAAAAGACTTTTATAGAAAAAGTGTGTCTAATGTATTAATTGTACACTCTTTTTATATACTATACAGGACACAGGTAATATACAGAAATGAACAAGACACACAGGTTCCCTGGCTCAAGGAGATAATTCTAAACTTTTTTGCTAAAGGACATTTAAAAAAAATTCAGCTACTAGTTTCATTCCTCATCCTTCTATAAAATAAGGAATTTATTAATACTAAAAAAAGACTATGTTAATACCCAAAATGTAGGAAAGAACATAATCTTAAAAATGAAAAACATTCCTTTAACTAGAATAAAATCAGTTTCATGAGAAACTCATTACATCATCATTGATTTTTCTCATTTCACCACGGATTAGAGAAAACTTCTTCCTGTACTGGCCCTGGTTATCAGAACAGCATTGAGAAGCAATGTAGTTCACATTGTTATTTTTTAGGCAAAACATCCTTTAAAAATGTCTAGACAAATTATTTTCATTGATCCAGATGACTCTAGTAACTGTTTTTGATAGTTTCCTGGTTTCATCTCTACCTTTGAACATGTTTATTCTTATTAATAAATTATCTCTTTTCTTAAATATGTTTCCTTATTTAACACCCATTTTTATCCTTGTAAATGCAGATATTATCTTTATTTTAAATGTTTAGGAAACCATCCTTAAAATTAATGGTTTTCCAATTTGGAAACCACCTAAGGATAATGTATTGATGATCAAAATTCAGGAGGAGGTGATAAACATTTTTATCTTTGATTAATAGAAAACTCCACTAATGTGGCTTAAATGAATAGGTTGTGTTTTTCCCCTTCATGTGTGTCATTGGGAGGTGGGCACTCTGGGACTGGGTGTTGTGGTTCATGGATGTCACTAAGGCACCTGTCTCCCTCTATCTTTCTGTTCAACTATCCTGCATGTGGCCTTCAACCTCACACTTGCAATATCATTGCTGCCCCTCCACCCATTGCATCCGTATTCCAGGCAAGAAGAATAGGGAAGAGAGGTGGGCAAAAGGTATATGTCAGTGCTTCCTTTATGAAGAAAACAAAACTTTTTTAAAAAGCCTACCCAGTAGATTTCCAATTATATTTCAATGGCCAAAAAAATTGGCACATGACCCCTGCTAGCTGTGTTAAGGCCTAAGAAATTGAATTCTTTAGCTGGGCACATTGAGGCTCTGCTACTAACATAGTGTAAGATATGGTTACTGGTTAGAATCACAACTCTGCCTCTCAGGTGAGTCATTTTCAGTTACATCACCTGTGAAATGGAAATAAGATAGTAATAGTGTTGTTACAAGGTCAACTGAGTTAATGTTTTTAAAGCATTTAGAAAAGTATCTGGTACATAGTAAATGTTATGTAAGTATTTTCTCAATAAATAAGAGGGGAGAATGGATATTGGGTAGAAAAATAGCAGGCATGGATGGAGAGAGAGAATGATACAGCAAATGTGGCAAAATGTTAAAATTAGTGGATCTGGGTATCTGGGGTGGTGGTGGTATGATTGAGTTTGCAGTATGAATTTTGTATTGTTTTTGCAACTGTCCTGTTAGTTTGAAAATATTTCAAAATAAAAAAGTTTAAGAAAAAAAAGGTAGTAGGTGTGAAATGTAAATAAACTAAAAAATGGAAATAATACTATTACTAACATATAAAACAGAACTTGTATGTTACAAGGAATATGGATTTCATTAATTTCTTGAACTAAATGAATGTTAAATAAGTACCCCTCATATCTCTTATAGAACAAAGAGGTAATTTGTAAGGATAGATTGTTTTTTCTTCTTTCATGGAAGGTTAGAATTTCATATCTACTTATGTCAATTGCTTCTACCCAAACTATAGGACCCAGAATTTAAAGCCTAAACAAATTAAGGATTGGGTAATTTTTGATAGATTTGGGATATACCAGCAAGAGGTCCTAAAGAAAACACATACACTTCAGAATGAGATATCTCCTCTCTTATTCATGTGTGACCTTATTCCATTTTCAGGTGATTGGGTATTTATCAATCTTTTAGATGTATAAGCTGTCTTTCTTATAGATACCATATGCAGAGACAGTTATTTAAAACAGATTTGAATTCTAAACCTAGCTCCACCACTGACTATGTGACCTTAGGTGCCTTACTTCTCTAAGCCTTAATTTCTTTATTTATGAAATGGGGGTGGCAACAGTATCTACTTCCCAGGATTGTAGTAAAGGTTAAATGAAGAAATGTGGTAGAGTGCTTAGCACAGATCCTGCTACGCAGTAAGAGCTTAATAAATGTTATCATTAACCATCCTAACCACCATCATCATTATGCTTTTTAAATCAACTTTGAGATGTAGTTTATATTTACAAAAAAAATGCAACTCTGAGTTTTGACATATGTCGACACCTGGATAACCATTACCATATTCGAGATATAGAATATTTCCATCACCCCCGCCCAAATCACTATTTTAAAAAGGGAATTTTGATACAAAGGAGAAGTCACTCTAAAGAAACGTATGGTATCAATGATAAAAAGAATGAGTAAGCACTAACTAAAATTACAAAATTATGGGAATGTTAGAGAAGGAACATTGATTTTGAGGGGGTTGGGGAATGGTCAGATGTCCCATACATTATTGCTTTTGCCAGTTCAGCCCCAGATTCCTCTTTTCCTGTTAACAGCACCTGGCTTGTACTTTGGGGGAACAACTCCATCCCAGTGCTTTCTATGTTTGGGGTGGGCTTGTTTCACCCCTGGCTCCAGTCTTGTCATTTCTGCTGGGATTCTTGGAAAGAAAAGTCTCTTGCTACTAACATTGCTGGATGTAAGCTTAGATGAGCTGAGAGAGTCACTGAGAATGAAGCTGACACAGAGGAAGTTCAGCTTGAGAGATGGAGACAGAAACCTCGTGAGCCCGAAGATTCACACGGGAGCCCTGGGACCACCCTGTTGTGAGTAAGCCTGGAGGAGCCCACCTGAAGAAGCCCTGAGCCTACATGGAGAGAGAGAGAGAGAGAGAGACATGCTGGCTGGTCACTTGCTGCGTCAGCTCCAGTCACCATGTGGCTGCAATCACATGAGAGATCCCAAGCCAGAACATCCCCAAATTTCTGACCCCCAGTGATCGTGAGAGAAAATACATGATTGTATTTAAATCATTAAGTTTTGGTGTGCCTTGTTATGTGTCAACAGATAACTAGGACACCAAGGAGCACAGACACAGCAATGACAATTATAGATGCGGACCCTATTTTCATGGAGTTTCTACTCCAGATCCAAGTGAGGAACCACTCACTGTAATTGTAATGATCTACCAAGATGGCTGTTTGGGTCTGCTATTAGGCCTATATGTGTAGATACAACGAGCAAATAGATCATATTCATTGATTTGTTTATACATTTAATCGATCAATCAATTTCTTAACTTACATGGTATCCTTTTTCTGACCCCGAGTGAGAACCCTTCTCCAAGTTCCCAAGCATCCAGCCCTTTCTCTATCCTAGTTCTTACTGCGCAGCCTTGCTCTTGCTTGTTTGCTGGTGTCTCTCGGACTGACCAGGCCAGTGTAGGTCTTTCTGTGTTATTCACCTAGCCTAGTGCCCACACAGAGCAGGCCTGTTTAAATAACAAACAACACAAAACGAAACAAGAAACACTTAACTGAAGGAGGGCTGCTAGTTCTTGGACATATAAATAATTCTTGCAAGGACAGTCCCTATCCTCCAGGAGTCCACAATTCAGCACAGGACACTCTGTGGGACCCAACTTGACAAGCACAGTGAGTGAGCAGCCTGAACTGAGTTCTGTGGTGGAACAGAGTACAGGGCAATGCACTGGGGGTGGGGGTGGGGGAGTGGGAGGTGGAGAGGGACGTGGGGAAGGATTCATTCATTAATTCCACAAATATTCATTATCACCGTAGCACTTGGGAAGCAGTCGGTTTCTATTACGAAATGCCCGCCGCCGTTCTTTGTGTGGGGGATACCGGAGTGGGCAAGAAAACTGCGGTGGTCCGTGCCTTGGTGAAGCTCACCGTGTAGCGAAGAATGACAGTAGTGGGCATAATTATGTAAAACTGTGCTAGGTGCGGAGAAGGAAAATAACAGGCGGCATGAAATTCTCCTAAGGGTGTTAGACTCTTGGGCTGGGGGCAGCCGTGGGCGGGTTTTGAGCAGGAGTGGCCGTGAGGGGGACGCACTGTAGGGGGCGAGAAGACTGCAGACAAGAAGAGGTGGTAATTTAAATATGCAAACATTTTCTGCCGGCCTGGTCCAAGGAGCGAGTGCCTAGGGACGACGTGGTCGCGTAGTGCGCTCGGGGTTCTCCCGGGGCCGGGGACTGCATTTTAAGTGCAAGCCCGGTTGTCCAGCAATGCAGGGTGGGCTGCGGGGAACTGAAGCCCTACTTCCCCGATTTTTCATGCTCGGCACATCTAGGCTCCTCTGCCCCCAGACAAGTAGCCTCACCATCTCAGGATCGAATCCGGGCCACAGCAGCCGGGCAAGGTCCTGGGTGGTTGGAGCCCTTGCCTAGGAGGGCTGCTCGCCCCCAAAGCCCTGGGTCTGCCCCACCGGGCTGGCGGGAGGGGGCGGAGCTTGTTCTGCGGACCTAGGCGGTGGCGAGAGCCCCGCCCCTAGTCTCAGACCCCGCCTTCAGACCTCGCTGATTGGGTAAAACCCGCGGAAGGGACGGGCATCCACGAGCAGCCGGGGGGTCGGGCTGAGGCGGGCGTGCTGATTGGTCCTGATGGGATTAGGTCATCGCTAGCAGGTTCGGGCGGCCCGGACGCCGGCGGGGCCGCGGAGGCTGCTGTGAGAGGGCGCTCGAGGCTGCAGGAGAGCGAGCTAGCGAGGGAGGCGGGGAGGCGGCAGCCGCACTCGCTCTCCGGCTCGCTCGCTTACCCGCGCCACTGCGGGTTCTCCGCTGTGTTTCCTGCCGGCCCGCGGATCAGTCGCGCCCCGCTGGAGCAGCAGCCCATCTGCCGGGGCCAGGCTCGGTTCGGGGGTCGTGCGCGCCTGCGGACACCGCGCGGAGGGCGAGTCGGCGCCACACCTGTGGAGCCGGCGGCCGTCGGGGGTGCCGGCCGAGGTCCCGCTGTGTGCGCGCTCGGGGCGGCGGGCAGCCGGGGCTCCGGGGGAGGTGCGCCCCTCGGCTGGGCACCGCGGACACCATGGGGCTCCCTGCGCTCGAGTTCAGCGACTGCTGCCTCGACAGCCCGCACTTCCGAGAGACACTCAAGTCGCACGAAGCGGAGCTGGACAAGACCAACAAATTCATCAAGGAGCTCATCAAGGACGGGAAGTCACTCATCAGCGCGCTCAAGAGTGAGTGCCCCGAGCCCCGCCGGGACGGCCGCCCCAGGGCCAGAGGGGCAGTCGGGCGGCGCTCAACCCTTGTCGCCTGCGCGCCCTGCCGGGACACTGAGTGTAGAGGCTTGTAATGAGACAGGAAGGATACATAAAATGGGCGAGCCGGCAACAATCAGAAGAGGAAAGAGACCCGTCGCGGAGTCGTTTGTATTCTGGGTTGGAGGGGAGGTAACCCGAGAGCGAGTGCTACTCTTGGGCGCCGCGAGTGGGTGTGCGCGGCACACAGGTGTCCCGGGAGTGGGGCTGTAGTGCCTGGCGCGCCGCAGCCTGTTGGGAAACTCCATCGCATCCGAGACTCTGGCTGCTTTAGGGGAAGAATTGATCACCCCTGGGTGCCTAGCCGTGGGAATGGGGCGGGCCCTGCCAAAGGGGCGCCTCCTCCCCTTGGGAAAAGGCAGGTGGTGACTTTCGCTCTCAGTACGCAGCTCCAGCCTGCTCAGGGCCGCGGCGTTCTCCAAAGGCACTGACACTGCCCAGAGAGGGGCTGAGTGGAGTGGTTTGGTTAGTCCGCGATTCTTTCGAGTATTGGCAGCTGGTAACCCTCACGTTTAGAAATCGTTGTGTAGGTTCTTATTCTTGTGTTTAGCAGAAGGTGAAAGGGGTGGGAGTACGGAATCAGAGTGTTCCTTTACTCTAAACTATGGGGGAGGGTTTAAAAATAGAATGAACATATCCTGACTCTCCCTCTCTCTCGCCACTCTACTTTTAAAAAAAACAAAACAAAACAAAACATTTTTTATTTTATTTATTTATTTATTTTTACCGGGATGTCCCTCCGTATGGGAGACAGACGGCCAACCATTTGAGCCACATCGGTCCCCTGCCGCTCTACTTTTTACCCCTGCCATTAACCTTGAAAACTCAGAGGTCAAAGAGAAGTTTTAATTCATCTTAAGGATTTTCAAACATTTTGTAAAAACGATTTTTGCTTTTCCCATTTTGGTAGGGGAGAAATGAAATTTGCATCCTGAGTATGGTCTTCCCTTGACTTTAGCTCTTGGCCAAATCGATAGTGCTCTAGGGATGAGCACCTTGGATCGTGAGAATGCTTCTGATGCCTATTCAGTCTACCCATTTTAAAAATAGTTCAGTTCATAGTCTAGTTTTGAGAATCAGGAATAACCTGAAGGCAGCTTCCACTCTTTTCCTGTCTCTGAGACGGGTTCCTTAATAGGTGACGCCTTTCAGCTAAAAAAGGTTGTGTTGGCAGAGTAGGGTCCAAGCTGTGTAAATTATATCCAGGGCTCTTTAAAGGAGACTTACAGAAACCAGGTGCCTAAGATGTCATTTTGTGAGTGGGGTGCTTCTAAAAATGAAGAGAGAGGCAGCGGAACCCCAAGGCAGCAAGTGCCAGTCTTTTGGGGTGAAATGAATGCAGAGCTGTTGGGGTGATGAAGCATCTTAGGGACAGGGCCTCTGCTGGAGGCTGTGCCTTACCTGAAGCATATGGACAGACTTTTCCTTTGTTGATGACCAGGGCCGTCCTTGGTCAGTGGACCAATTTCCTTGGGAACACTGGACCCCTGGTTTGGAGCCAGTTAGGGGCTACTTATATGTTGGGCCCAGGAATTTTGATTGAATCTCTGAGGCTGACTTTAATTGGGTCCTTGTGTCAGCAAATATGTGGAGTGCCTGCTGTGTGTCAGTACTGCACTGGGCACTATGTCACACATAAATTATCTCAAGTAAACTGAGGCTTGGGGGAAGCATTAGCCCAGAGTTACACAGTCTAGCGGCAGGGCTTAGTTTTGAACCTAGATGGCCTGGCCTGGAGATGGAGTCCCTGCCTATGCAGAACTCTTACTACTGCCCCATGGAACACTCTTGTCCTGAATGGAACACTCTGGACTAGTATTGCTGGAATGTGGACTTACCTTTCAGTATCTTGGCCTTGACTTTGAGGAGGGTGCATTTGGATGGCTGGCAATTTGCCCAACTCCTATTTTTTTGGAACGGGAGTCCTTTGGATAGGAAGAAACATTGAAATGATGGGGTTCAAGGATTATTTCATTTGTCTAACAGACCAGCCCTGTACTTGGGGGAAAAGACGGATCCCGAGCTAGGCATTCTGGTCCCTCTAATTCCAGCTTTTCTAAAATGACCGTTAACAGGTCATGTGATCTCTAAGGGCTTCAGTTTCCTCATCTTTAAAGGTAGGAGTTGTTTCCCAGACTTTAAGCATTTAGTTATTACCTAGATGCTTGCTTCATTGTATACTATTATATTAGCATTTGCTTATTACATCTCTTCAGATCATCTTTATTCCTTCTCTAAATGGAAAGCTTTCATTTTTTTCCAGTACACCTTAAACCTTAAACAGCTTAAACATAAATACATAATTATATAAGTAACACTGGTTTAGATGATCTGCCAGCTTCCTCCAGTTCTAAAATTTTACGGTTTATTTTATAACTCATATTTGCAGATCTTTGGACTTAGATTTCCTTCGTATGTTAATCAGAGGCAATAAAACTTGCCTCCAGAGATTGCCAAAGCTTGACTAGGTCACTGTTATTGCTACTTCCACTTTCTGAATGAGGAAATTAGGGATCAGAGAGGTCCATAACCTGCCCAACGCGATGCCGCAATTAAGCGTATTTAAACACAAGTTGTCTTGATTCCAAAGCCTGTGCACTTAGCACTAAAGCAACACTATCCTCTAGGTCAGTGGTTCTTAAACATGTTTGTCTCTTAACCGCCTTTGAGTATCTGATAAGAGCTATGAACTTTTTCTATAAACATGAATCCCTTGAAGCCTTTCCCTGGAGCGCAGACCTTCTGATCTGAAGCTAAGCAATAAAACAATCTGCAACACACATTTAATAAAATCCTGCTTTCGGAGAAAGTTCTCATTTGATGCGGGATAGAGCCTTGGTGACTCCCAAACAGCAGTTTCTGATGCTGATTTGTCCTAGCCTTTTCTTTGGGGGACTCACTCTTCCAAGACTCTTTCTTTTGACCTGATTAATCACTGTCTCAGCCAAGAAGATTCTGTGTATTTAAGTCTTTTTTTTCCTTTTCTTTCTGTGGAGATGAAGGAGGCTGGCCATGGAGTTCAGCTTATAGAATTGAGTTTTAGGATTCCCTGTCTCCCTTACCCTAGGCTTGTTAGGTCACCAGACAAGCCCCACACACTTCATCGGTTTTGGTGATAATAGCATTTCCTGAGGGCGACATAGCTTTGTGGTAAGAGAGCAACCCTGATGGTAAGGTGAGCCTGGGTTCGAATTTCCTGTTCCGTGTCCCCCGCCCCCCAGCCCCTCATGCTGGGCAAGTTACTAAGCCTGAGCTGTTTCTCTGTGAAATGGGCATAACCACACACCTCACTGCCCTCAGGATGGTTGTGAAGACTCAGTGAAGTAGTGCATGTAACAATGGCACTTAGTTTGGGGTCTGGCATGTAGCTCTGTCAATTAATGGTAGCTGTTATCTCCCTTGGAGATGGGAGCAGTGTTCAGAGTTGTGAAGACTCTGTGATTCTCAGAGCAATAGTCACTAAAAGCAGAGAGACATTTTTGGTTTAGGGGTAGGGAGGTAGGCCTTTGCCTCCTTCATGCCAGTTGTATGTTATTAGCCACTGGTGGGCAAAATCCAGGTAAGATGGTCTCAAAGCCATGGTTATTCCAAAAATAGCCCCACAGGTTAAAAAGGAAAAATAAATAAGTAAACCTCCGAACATCTCCTCTGTTCCTCCTAATAATCTGGTAGCTTACATTTTAAATCTTTTAAATCTTTTAACTTTTCCCCCTCAGTGGCTGGGCTTGCTGCCTCCCTCTGTTTGCCTTGTAGGAAAAGCTTGCAGAATGCACTGGACTTCATATCTGGCTATCTCATGGACTCGATGGCAAACCAAATGTTGTTTCATAGAAATGAAATTGGATTAGGCTGTTGGTTTAAAGGGGTGGTATGGATTTTTAGGAACTATGTTTCTTTCCATTTTTGCAGTTGGTTTCTGGGCTTGTTCTGGGGTTATATCCCTTTAAATTTGACTTCAGTTTCCTGAGATGGGGTACTCTTATTCTGATTCTCCAAGAAGGGGGAATGGAAGTACAAATTTCTTACTAACTTACTAACTGAAGTACAAATTTCTTTCTAACCGTTTTATTGAGATATGATTCACCCATTTAAAGTGTCCAATTCAATGGTTTTTAGTACATTCACAGAGCCATGCAGCCATCACCGCAGTCAATTTTAGAACATTTTTATCACCCCAGAAAGAAACCTCATATGCTATAAGCAGTCACTCCCATTTCTGCCCAACCACCACAGCCCTTGACAACTCTAATCTGTCTCTGTAGATTTTCTTTCTCTACAGATTTGCCTATTCTGGACATCAGAAATGCAATTTTAACTGTTTCCTCCTAGGTGGTGATGACCAGTTTTAGGCACAAAGCTCTTGATTTGAATTTCAGGTTGGGAAACTTTGAATCTGTAAGCTTCTCGGCTTCAAAACAGGGCTGCGGGGGTAGGACTGAGGTCCCAAGGACTGCAGTGTGTCCCAGGGCCAGAAGAAAGCAGGTATGCCTCTGTATCTGCAACCCACAAGAGGGGAGTAGATTTCTTCTTGCTCGTGGTACTTTGAAGTATGCAAAGGAGATTACCACAGCAAGACTTAGAATCCAGCCCCTTCTCTTAGTGAGCTTTCAGTCATGTTGGGGTAGGGTGTGCGATTCAGGAAAAAAGCCTTACTTTGTGGTTTTTATCCTGCTGGAGGAATCTTTTTTTTACAAAGTGAAGTGAATGTATTTATCTTTCTTTAGTTGAGCTTGTGCTTTTCATGAGCCTGTACTTTTTGGAGATGATGTGCCTTTCTCATTGCATTCTTGGCAATTAGGAATTCTGAGATTTCTGTTCTGCACCACATCCCCCAAGGCAACCCCAGTGAGATTTAACAGAAATAAGTAGACAGTCTAATAATAATGCCTGCTGATCAGGTTTTTGAGCACTTATCAAGTACTCGACTCTATGCTCAGTTTCATATATTGTCTCATTAATCTTTTCCACCATCCTGTGGAGTGAACGTGCGTTCGTATTTTTTTCCCCCATTTTTTAGTTGGGGTAACTTGTGTAAGGTCACACTGCTAGGAAGTTTTACAACCAAGCTTTGAACCTGGCCGTGGCCTAGAGGGCCTTCTCTTGAGCATTACCATCCTGTGCCTTCAGTAAAGAAGCTGGCAGCGAAGATGCAAATTCCTCACAGATCTAGGTTCTAGAAAGAAGGAAAATGTAACAGTTGCTGTATTAAGTGAGAAGATTGTCCTAGCTGTTTTTCAGACTCTGAGCCTGGGTAGTGAAGAATAGCTAAAATTTTGCATTATGCTCTGAAGTTTTGTGTTTGTATCCCCATCATAGCCTTAAAGGACCATTGTCAGAGAGGCAAATGAGGGTGGCTGACTATCTCCTGGCCTATAAAATGAAAGTCCTAGAGTTTCTCTTTGGGGTAGCACTGAGTGATTATCAATGATTTGCAGCATTGTCTTTCAACTGAGTAATAAAGCATTGAACAGAGAAGCCAGAAACCTGTTCCTGGGTCTGATTCAGTAATGTAAACAGCTCATCCTCTTTGCTCATTAAAACAAGAATGAAAAAATCAACACCAAGAGTTGTGTGCTTTGAAGCATGTCACCCTTTTGTACTTCTTTAGGATTTGGTATAGGCCTTTTGTAATAGTGAGATAAGTCTTTCTTGAATGGCATTAACGCCTAAAGGGTATTCCTTGCCAACATTCTTTGTTTAGCAGTAATTATATTACTCACAAAAATCTATTGGAACAAATGGGTATGGAGTTAGGTAGCAAAAAGTTTTTTGCAGTTCCTTTGCTTTGCTTTAGCACCTTGCTAATAAAAGAAAAAAAGAAAGTACTTCCTAATTATTTGTAAACGGTGTTAATTTGCAATACTGACATTTGGAGCATTACTCATACAAATGTAAACAGCAGCAAATTTAAATCCAAACAAGATTTTGTAGTTTTTATATAACATTGACTTACAAAATACTCTCTACTTTACTCTATTCTGTTCTCAGTTGGATTTAATGGATTGTATCCAATCTGTAGTTTTCAACCCACTGATTTTTAATTCCCTCTTCTCCCTGCTCCTTTTTTAAAACCATAGCCACTGTGACACCTTCTGGTATGTTCCATCGTGTCCCAGAAGAAAACTCAGTAGTTTAGTTGGTATAAGTGGTTGATGGGAATAGACCATGTTAATTAGCAATAATTTTAAAATACTTTAAAGTTTCTCCTTAAAATCTTAAAAAGATAATTTTTCTCTCCATCTCTTTTTTTCGCTCCTCAGAAAGATCAACAATTGGAATTGACTGATTAATTTATTGTGGGGGTCTCTTTCAAGAACATTATATTTAGGTTTATTCCTTTCGAGGTAGCCATTTGTTTCAGATTAACATGGTTTGGAGGAGGTGTTTTTTTTTTTTTTTAAAGCTTTATTTAGGTATAATTTCCATTATGTAAATTAATCTGTTTTAAGTGTACAATTTGAAGATTTTTAGTTAGTTTACAGAGGTTGTGTAACCACCACCCCAATCCAATATTAGAACATTTCTCTCACTCCAGAAAGATGCCTTGTGCCTACTTGTAGGCATTCTTCATTCTCACTTCAAGTGCCAGACACTCAGTAATCTACTTTTTCTCCTTTTGAAAATTTAAGTTAAATGGAATCATATGATATGTGTTCTTTTACATCTGACTTTTTCCGCTTAGCATGTTTTTGAGGTTCATCTATTTTGTAACATGTATCGGTAGTTCATTCCTTTTTATTGTTGAAGAGTATTCCATTTTGTATACCATAATTTGCTTATCCATTCACCAGCTGATGGACATTTGGTTTTGTCTAGGTTTTGGCTCTTGTGAATGAAGGGTGTTGCTGTGAACATTTGCATACATGGTTTTGGATGGGTGTACATTTTCATTTTCCATTTCATTTTTACCTATAGCAATTTTATGTTTGCTTTTTAAAATATCTGCCAAACTTTTTTCCACAGTGGCTGCACTATTTTATATTGCCACCAGCAATATATGAGGGCACCACTTTCTCCACATCTTCACCAACACTTATCTGTCTTTTTCATTAGAGCTATTCTGCTGGGTGGTGAGCATCTTTTCAAGTGCTTATTGGCCATTTGTACGTCTTTTATTCAGATCTTTTGTCGGGCAGAATTTTATATTTGGATTTTCCTCCTTTACTTTGCCCCATAAACCTCTGATGACTGAGTTACACTTAGTATGTTTTCTCCATTCACCCTCATTTGGGGACTTTTTCTTCCATTTGCTTCAACTGCAGTTGCATTTGACTGATCAGTGTCAGGATACCAGGGCTTGGGAAGGTGGTTCTTATGCTGTGGCTCAGATTTCTGGTCTGGTTAGGCCAGCCAGCATCCTACTGGGCAGAGGTCCCCGGCTGGACCTCCTTATTCTGGGCAGTGTAAGCTAATGGTCAGAAACCCCATGAATTGACAAAGTGAGGGTGGCCAGTGGGGAACCATTATCACCAACTTTGTTATCCTTTCAAAGCCATCACATTTAAAAAAATTAGCTAAGACAAGGATGTCAGTATGAAGCTAACAAAGTGGTTTTTCCAGATTTAAATTCTGACTGACCCTAGTTTTTATTTTTTAAGGATAACCCAGTGCATTTCAAAATATTTGTTTCTCTCATTAACAAATATGGAGCCGCTGCCCTGTTCTTGCCCTGCCCTCCAAGGACCTAGACTAGGATAAGGGTTTTGTAGGCAGAGATGTAGAAGTTGTGAATGGGGAGAGCGCATGGGATGTTTGAAGACCATCTGGGGATACTGCTACTAGAGCAGAGTGATGAGAAACGAAGGGGGACAGCTTCCAAGGGCTAGGTCATAAAGGCTTTGAGTCCCAGAAAGGGCTAAGGGTGATGGGCCTCCACTGGAGGTTCAGAACAGGGGACTGACACAGTCCTACTTGTGTTTAAAAAGATCATGTGAGCAGCTGTGCAGAGAATCGATATAGCAGGACAAGAGAGGAAGCTGGGAGACCAGCTAGGAGGTTGTTAGATGGGTACTTTGGACTCGGGTGGCAGCTTAGGAACAGGTGGTCAGGTTCTGGATGTATTTGGAAGTAGAGCCCACAGAATTTGCTGCTGGATTGGATGTGGGGTGTGAGACAAAAGAGTAAAGTCAAGAATGAGTCAAATGTTTTG